>CAIGRP010083933.1:0-32030 GCA_903798385.1 Fraxinus cuspidata
TAATTAAATATTAATATATAAAAAATATGTTTAAACTAAAAAAAGATGCAGTTGTATTTTTTTAATAATTTTTTTTTTAGTGAGCTTAGCATGTGTCACGGGTCGGTGATGAGCCACAAGTCAACCCGGGCTCGAGGTGACTCCCCAAAATGCGGCTGGGCCAGAACCTCGACTCGATGCCACCCAGCCACGAGCGGGCCCGGCTCGAACTTTTTCCTGGTCAAGCCGTTGAGCCTTTTTGACATCGCTAAATAAAGATCATGTTTCACAACCATTATTCGCTTTTTCTACATACTCATTTTCAACTACACATTTATACAATAAAATATTATACGCGTAAATCTAAATTTTTTCTTTATTTTTTAACTACACATTTTCCTAAAAATCTCTACTTAAAACATTGTTTTTCAAAAATAATGGCCACCAAACAAGAGTAAAATAATGTTACACGTAAATCTATTTTTTTTAAACTATATATTTTTTATAAAATCACTATTTCAAAATATATATTTTTCCAAAATTTGATTGGAGCAGGCTATAACTTATTTGATTTACACATTAAGGGTGTGTTTTAACCATATTATTTTGGAAGAATATATTCTGGTATAGTAGATTGATACAGTATTTGTGATTGAAAATGAAGAAAATTTTATTAATGTAATAGAAAACATTATTTTATTGAAAAATGTGTGGTTGAAAATAGTAGAACAACGCTAAGGGTCAATAAAGTTGAAAACATTTCATTGGACTAGACAGATGTCACCATATCATTGGAATCTGGTCTCATGCACCAGATTTTTTCTCTGAAATTTGGGGATTCACCACACACGTGTCCTACAACATCTGTCAAGTTGCTGCCATCAGTACCAACAAGATTACCAACCGTGTACTCCTGGTTGTCTAAAAATTATGCTCGTTTTCTTGAGATTTTTTTAAGAACGGTCTTTCATCCACACAATAAAATATTAAAACATAAATTCAAAATTTTTACTTACCTTTTAATCATACATTCTCTAATAATTCACTATTTAAATCAATATTTTTCCAAAAAAACTACCTCAAAACATGGGCTAAGTTTTGTGAGAATTGATATTTTAACGTGTAGTTGAAAATTATAATTTTTATAATTTAAATGTAAAATTATTTTATTTAAATAATATGTATTAAAAATGAGTTGGATATATAACAAATAACTTTTCATTGGTGAGAGTTGGAGTAATCTCTAATCGTAGTGTAAAATAGATGTAAATTGTAATTTAAATTTTCAAAGTGATCGAAAACTGCTTTTAACGGAGAGATGCAAATAAAATGTAAATTGCATTTTTTTGCCAGAAAATGTGGTGGTGAATGATGATAATTTGTAAGTATTTTTTATTTATTTTTACAAAAAAATATTCCTCTGTCTGTACGCTAAACAATCAAGAAAAGCCAATTGCATTGACAAGGGAAACACAAGATTGATTGGTATTGATGGATTGGAATTGTCTCATGCAAATGGCCACTAATATTGGGGCGGTGCGGGCTGCATCAATGGACTCTCAATTTTCAATTATTTTAGCTTTATGATCCAATCAAATTTGAGAAATTAAGGATATTTCATAAATCTTCTCCACAATTTAAAAGTAAGTTTGGTACATATTTTTACCAACAATTATTTTTTTTTGTTTGAGAATGAATGTTAAAAAGTGGTAAAAAAATATTAAACGACGAAATTGTTAACAACTGGTTTACGGTTCATATTATCGAAAAGTGCACCGATGATGTTATCGGGATAATTGCAGGCTCCCTACTCAGAGTATCACGTGCTTGCTGGCCCGTGTATTGGGATAGCTGCTCTCGTGGAGGATTTCGAGGGTTGAACGGATGGTCTGTCCCACGTGGTATAATAATAATATTTAGAACTATTTTCTTGTTTAACACTATTCATTATCTATGATTATGTAATTCATTTTATCAAGTTGTTGCTGCTTTTGTTGTGTGACAATAACTTTCTCACACAACGTATCATGAATTTTCGACTTCGAGCAACTAAATAAATAATTACTTTCTCACACAACATGACATGAATTTTCGACTTTGATTAAAATTATTTTGTTGCTCGAATTTAACATTTTAATTCCAAATTATGACAAGTATATCTCACATAATGTATCACGAGTCGTCGACTCGATTAAAATTATTTAGTTTGCGAAAAAAGTTCCCATATTTTTTGTCAATTGATTCTCATGACAAATCAGATAAGATATTATTTTGAAATAAATGGATAATTGTTAGTGAATTACCACCTTATAAAATTCCACGTGTACTCCAATGATTGTCCTAACTAAGGGTCCATTTCTATTATCAGGAATTAAAATTTTTGTACTGTAACAATCAGACGATACAACCCATCATCCCTCATCCAATGATTAGATCACACGTGTCCTAGTCGATCAATTGTCTCTGTGTCATTTTTTGATTTGTCAGTATCAACGCCATCTCTCCCAACCCCAGTTTTACCGTGTATAATATTTTTTTTTTGAAAAATAAAAATATTTAGAGTGTTTTCAATGGATATTATTAAGGAAATAATGTATTTTAAATAGTGATAAAATGAGAAATATGTGTTTAAAAAGTAAAGATAAGTTATTGATGTAATGAAAAATTTATTTTATTGAAAAATGTGCATTTGAAAATGAATTTTAAAAGAATGTACGTCAAACAAGGGCTTAGAGTGAGTTTGATTGACTTTATTTTTCATGAAAAACGTTATATATTCACCCAAAATTACTACTTCTAGAGTGTTTGATTGAAAACTTTTTTCATGAAAAATATTTTAACTTTTGGTCATGTAATCATATTTTCCTCGAAAATAAGGAAATCATTTTTTTTAGAGAGGGGTCGTTTTCATTTTCAGATAATCCAATCTCTCTTTTTCTCTCTCATATCTACCCATCAATAATTTCTATACAAATAATTTATAGGCAATTGAATTGCCTATAATTTATTTTCTTTCCACGTAAATTTCATACTCCCAATCAAATATACCTTTAAATTTTTTTACGTTTCATAATTTTTATAATGTCTAATAGTCCCATTATACTTTGCCCCTATATCGTCTAATTATATATTTTTTAAAAAAAATTTAAGTTAATATCTATAATTAATTTTAGTCAAATTTCATCAATTTTTATTAGAAATATGATTTTTAGCAAAATCAAACGGAGGCTTGAATACATTCACACTATACTTTTTAATTTATCTCCTAAATTACAAAGAGTTTGCATAATGTTGTTGGATTGTTCGTATTGTGTAAAGAAATAATAGCTCTGTGTAGTGACTCTGATTCCTTCTAAAAAATAGAAATAACGATGTTTGCCTCATATATATGTATATACACACCACGAGATCAATAAATTTGATTCACAATTTTAAAATAAAGACAAGGTCTACATATTCAATATCTATTTACACTCTACACGTGACGCTATAAAAATTAATTCAATCTCTCCTGTTAGGACACGTTTAACGTGAACTATCAAATTTTTACTTTGATATTACAATAGACAAGATGACCACGTATTAGCCAAGGTATTGAACCCCTGACATTTCGTGCTACAAATAGGCCCTTCTCTCAAGCCTTCTCCCACATTCAGTTTTCACTTGACATTCTTTGTTCTTGTACACTCAGGGCAAATCCAGTTGCTGCTTCTTAAAAGGCACGTATGTTTCTAAGGTTTTTTTTTTATCCTTTAACAATGCTTAATTTCAAAAGAATAAACTATACATGTTTCATCGGGTTATTTCACCATGTAATGACTAGTGACTAATCTGAACAACAAAAAGTGCTACCATTCTTTGAGAAAGAAGAACTCAACTTTCTTGAAACTGGCTCATGAGATGAAGGAGATCGAGTGGTTATAAGTTCACGAGTTAAGTTAATTTGGCAATATGAGATGCAACTAGAGTAGTTATAATCTATTTGTTTATAGAATCGACGTTCACGACAACCCATATTTTCAAAATTATAGACTTGTTAAATCGAAACGGTCAATAAGAGAGAGTGCTCAAGCGATTATAAGCTCACAAACGGAGACTCAGCGTGTTTTTGTTCGTTTTCTGATTCGATTTTGTGTCATCTTCTCATTTTGTAGAGAAGAAAAGATTACTGCATTGAAGAAGCCATGACAATCAAGCCAGTTGTACGAATTGTGGACGGGAAACTGGTGGTGAAGGATCGGACCATACTGACAAACGTGCCGGACAATGTGATAGCCACCTCTGGAGCCTCTGCTGGGCCGGCCGAGGGCGTGTTCTTGGGGGCCGAGTTCGACAACGATAACGACTACCATGTGGTGTCTCTTGGGACGCTGCTCGAGGTTCGATTCTTGGCTTGCTTCAGGTTCAAATTGTGGTGGATGGCCCAGAAAATGGGGGACAAGGGCCGAGACATTCCCCTGGAAACTCAGTTCTTGTTGATGGAAACAAAAGATAGATCAAATTTAGAGTCAGATGTTAATGGAAATGAGGATAACAACGTTGTTTACACCGTGTTTTTGCCTTTGGTTGAGGGACCTTTCAAAGCTTGTCTTCAGGGGAATGTCCATGATGAGCTTGAATTGTGTTTAGAGAGTGGGGATATCAGCACCGTTGGGTCGACATTTGCTCGTTCAGTTTACATTAGTTCAGGTACCGATCCATATGCCACGATATACGAGGCGATTTCGGCCGTCAAATTGCATCTCGGGACATTCAGGCTTAGGCATGAGAAAAAGTTGCCGGGATTTGTCGATTACTTTGGGTGGTGCACATGGGATGCTTTCTACCAAGAGGTGACTCAAGAGGGCGTCGAGGCCGGCCTCGAAAGTCTCACTGCTGGCGGGACCCCTCCAAAGTTCGTCATCATCGACGATGGCTGGCAATCGGTTGCAGGCGATTACGAAAAAAACGAACAACAACAACAACCCCTTCTAAGATTAACCGGAATCAAAGAAAATCCTAAATTCCAAAACAAGAACGACCCAACAGAAGGAATCAAGTCCATAGTCAACATCGCGAAACACAAGCACAGACTGAAATATATCTACATATGGCACGCAATAACTGGCTACTGGGGCGGTGTTCGTCCCGGCGTGAAAGATATGGAGGAATACGGATCGAAAATGCAGTATCCAAAGCTGTGCAAGGGAGTTCTTGAGAATGAACCAGGGTGGAAAACTGATGCAATTGCAATGCAAGGATTGGGATTAGTGAATCCCAAAAATGTGCAGAAATTTTACAATGAATTGCATAGTTATTTAGCCTCTGCAGGGGTTGATGGAGTAAAAGTGGATGCACAATGCATACTAGAAACACTTGGGGCAGGGCTTGGGGGTACAGTTGAATTAACAAAGCAATATCATCAGGCACTTGATACTTCTGTTGCTAGGAATTTTCCTGATAATGGCTGCATTTCTTGCATGAGTCACAATCTTGAATCCCTCTATTGGTATGTTTTTCTTATACATGTTTGGCTAGACTTTAAAATTTTACTTTAAAGTAGTGGTGAAAGTTAAAAATAAGTTACTTATAGTAATGTGTTTTGATCTAACGGTCCAAAACAAACCAGCTCAAAACAAACGGCTATCGTGAGAGCGTCGGACGATTTCTACCCACGCGATCCTGTTTCCCATACAATTCACATTGCTGCAGTTGCATACAACAGCGTGTTCCTTGGAGACATAATGCTAACTGATTGGGACATGTTCCATTCACTCCATCCGGCAGCTGGGTACCATGGATCTGCAAGAGCTATAAGCGGCGGACCTGTCTATGTTAGGTAAGATATCGAAGGCCTTCGAGAAGTTTTTGTTACGTTGAACTGAGACAAAATTGAAACTAAAGTTAAACTAAACGTAATTGAATATTATAAAGAGAGATGCATCATAAAATCTATTAGTCATCTTGTAGAATCTTATTTGGTCTAAAGTATCAAATGTACTATTAGTGTTTTTACATATTAATTAGAGAATAATGCACTATTTGCATAATCAATTCTTGCATTTCTTGAACATAGAGTTAACTAACACACAATCTTTGTAACAGTGATGCACCTGGAAAACACAATTTTAATCTTCTGAAGAAGCTTGTTCTACCAGACGGTTCAACTCTTCGAGCCCGGTTGCCTGGTCGACCTACCAAGGATTGCCTGTTCTCTGATCCTTCTCGCGACGGTGTTAGGTATAGTTTCTTAATTGAAAATTGTTGTTCAGTAAGGTGAATTTGACAAAATCATTTTTAAGAAAGAATGAAGCTAAAATCTTGTATGATGTCGAGTCTTGTCTTAATACCGTGTGCAATAGACTTCCAATTCAAGGGACAAAGCCGCCAAACTCTGTTCACATTTGAATGTGAAATGAAATCAAATATTTCTGATTAAATTTGATTTTATTTCAGCCTGTTGAAGATATGGAACATCAACAAGTATACTGGAGTACTTGGAGTATACAACTGCCAAGGTGCAGCATGGAACAGTGTTGAGAGGAAGAACACATTCCACCAAACTAAATCTGAACCAATAACAGGCAATATTAGAGGTAGTGATGTCCATCTAATTTCTGAGGTTGTCCTCGACTCTAACTGGAATGGTATTGTGGCCATGTACTCCTACCGGAGTCGTAACCTTGTCACTCTGCAATACGATGTTGCCATACCGGTGTCACTCAAGGTCCTTGAACACGAGATCTTAACTATTAGTCCAATTAAAGTATGGGCTCCGGGTTTCAGCTTTGCACCCTTGGGCCTCGTTGACATGTTCAATGCTGGTGGCGCAATAGAAGAGCTCAAATATGAAGTCAAGGCTGGGAATCCAGTTTCTGAAGCCGGAGAGGAGAACTTAAGCACAGGGGTGGTGGCCATCGTCTCCATGGATGTGAAAGGCTGTGGGCGTTTTGGAGCTTATTCTTCAACTAAGCCTAAAAAGTGCACTGTGGGATCATCACCTGTTGAGTTTGAATACGATTCAGCGTGTGGGTTGTTGACCTTGAATTTGCATGAAATGCCTTCTAAGGATCAGAAAGTTCATATTGTTGAGATTGAGCTATAAACATACTTTTTAGGCGGGTTAAAGAAGCATAACTGGAAATTATGAAGCTAATAAAGTGGACTTACCGGAGGTGCAGTACTTTCCATATGCTAGTTAAATCTCGTCCACTCTAGAAATGTCTAATACCATGGAGCAAACACGCACTAGGCATATACAAGCCCCTCGTGCTGGAGAAAAGTTGAACTCAGATTATGCTCGTCCTGTTTCAATTGAGAATCCCAAATATCATGTGTCATGTATCATCTTCCTGGTGGGAAGAAACCAATAATAGGAAATGGCAATTAAAAAAATTTCCATCACTATCATGCTAATTATACTCTGAAATGTTTTTCAATCAATTTTCTTGATATCATTTGAGAGGGGTTACATTATTGTGATTATAAGCTACACGAATTATTATTAAACAGATGGAGCGCTACAAAGAAAAGGCACTGGGAGATTTAATTTCCTCACAATTTTAGTAGGAAAATAGCACGTAATTTTATAACAGTAAGTAGGAAAATTGCAAGTGAAAAAACAAAAATCTTTTTTAAGTCATTCTTATATCTACAGAACAGTTCCTTGCACAAGAGAGTTGAATTGCAACTTTCATCAGTAAATGATGGGATCTTCATTGTTGAAACGAGTTGTTCAATCGAGTAAAAAAAATACAATGCTCGGATCATTGAGATTTCTGTCAAATTCTAGACACCATGGCTGAGAAGAACCTGCTCTGAATTTTTCTTGAAGGCCTCTGTTATATATTTCTCGTCTTCCATCAGCTAAAAGTTCTACATTTTATCCATGCTTCAAACTTTTCATCTCCCTCCTGGTTCTCGAGATACAAAGTTTCTTCTTCATCTTATTCAAATGGTTGAACAGAACTTTTAATTCCTTGCAAATTTCATCAGTCTTCCAACTCTTCAGGTTTCTCGTTAGTCATTACTTTCCTGACTTGAAAGTATTTCAGTATTACTTCACATCAAAAGTCCCAGCTGCAACTTTGCTATTTCAAAGAGCTCACTCTTCATGTTGTGGAGGTTCTGCAGCAGGTCGATAACTATTGATTAACAAAATGCAGGCAAAGAGTTTCTCCAATAGCATGCTATCCCTAAATGTACTCCTTAAACTGTTTAATTTGCCAATACAATTTTATATCATACACTGTAGGATGATTGTCCTACATTCATCTAGTCAAGGGCTTGTTGAAGATAAAATAATAATAAACAAATGTGTCTTCCCTCTAAAATTTCAATCTGTTACACGAAATTGTTTAACACGGAAACAAATGAGACAAGGTCCTAGGTTAAAATCTTATTGCTACCTCTTTTATAAGACTACTGTGAATCAGAATTTTGATTTTATAAAAATGAATATTCTTACATGCACGTGAGAGGCATGTTGAAGAAAAAATATATTAAATGAATTCACATCTGTTCTTTATCAAATTTACTACTTCTCTAAGGCCCAGCTTGATAGGGTTTATTTTCCATGGAAGTTCGAAATTATTTTCCAAAGTCCAAGTTATTGCATGTTTGATTGGCCAAAAATTCCATGGAATTGGTTTTCCTTCTTAAGCCCCATGTGCCTTTTCTTGCTTTTCCTTGAATTGGTTTTCCCACCACTTTGGTGGGAAAATGGTTTTCTAGGCTGCTGCTGCTTTTTTTTAACAATTGAAACAAATTATATCCCCAATGATAACAAATTCTATCATTTTAATGGAATATTTCCATGGAAAACCAAACGAACAACAAAATATCTAAAATTGAAAAATTATACCAATCAAACACAATTAATTGACAATTCTCAGTAAAACAAGTTCTAGGCAATTCAATTTCCTAAAATTCATTTTATTTCCACTCAAATTCTATTCTTGCAATCAAACGGACCCTAAGAGTGTGTTTGATTGGCATGGAAAAAAAAATTCCTTACTTTGAGGAAAACAAAAACCTACTCCCCCAGAGAGAATGTTTTCCTTGAAAACAAGGAAAATTAGTCATATTTTTAAAAGTTGAAAAATATTTTCTAAGGAAAAAGTAACAATCAAACACTTCAAAGTAAGAATTTGGATGAAAAATTGACATTTTCCATGAAAAATAAATGCAATCAAACACACCCTAAGTGTTTTCAGCAACAGACAATGGATTGTGACACATAACTACTCCGCTCTCTTCTACATTTTCTTCTCATCTGCTTTCTTGTGTTTCTTTTCTCGAGTTTTATGTTTTCTTTTCTATTAAGCTCAAAACAAGCAAAATTGTTAAGTAGCTACTTTGTTGTTTCATTTGTTTTAAAAAAATTTCTAGTTCAGGAAGAAGGGTCTTGTTATGTTATTTACTACTTCGTCAATCTATTAATTGCAACTTTTGTGATCCATTTATCTTTCAAGTTTCAAATTGAGGCCAACGCTTTAAAGCGCCTCAAGGCTTATGTTTGATTCATGAAGGCTTACTAACTCATAATTCAAGGTCACAATAGATTGCACACACAATGTATCCCAAATTACTATTGAATAATATTACACTTGAGATAAAAAACTTTACCAAAAAAATTGGGGAAATTTCAATTCACACGCCACCTGAACTTGGTTGTTATACAAAACCATAACCCAAGCAGTTGAGACAGCGTTGTACCCTTCAATCAAAGCAAATGAGAACATCAGTTTCACAACCACCTCAACTATTAAACAGGAACATTACAGACAACAAAAGGAAAAGGGCTAAAATGAAGGTCACTTGCCTAAATCCATCACATGTCGGGCAGACACATGGGTTTATAAACACGGGATCATAAAGTGGAGACCACTCTATTGTGCCATTAGTTTTACACAGTTTGCAAGGATAATAACCTATCCCTTTACAAGCCCCACATGGTCTGCCATATTTTTTCTGCAAAAAGACGCATAGTTAACGATATTGCTAAAGAAAGAAACACAGCAAATCAAAAAATTTGACCCCATGAGTTGCAATGCATAACCTATGTGAATTTATTGGACAAAGGAATAGAAACTGAATAAAAACCTCATCAATCATCATATTTTTAATCCCTAATGCAGTCAAAGTTGATTCACAAAATTTAGCATTCATGCATGTATAATTTACCCTTTTATGTAGAGTGAGACGTCCAGAAATGGAAGAGGTTAAGAAACCGAGAGAAAAAGTTCCACCAAAGAATGCAACAGCAGCTGTAGCAAACATGCGCAGAGTTCGGGAAACACCATTGCTGGACATCTTTTACCTCAGTGCTTGTTTGTTTATCTTTTTAATAGATTTTTACTGCCAAACATAAAAACTTGAGTTAGAACACGAGAGATAGCTCCAAAACTAAACAATATCATTTGGGGTTATACGTAAATGAGTTATCTATAGAAAGACCTATTTCTCATAAACCATTTTCCAATTTTTACACCTCAAAACTTCTGGATCCTTTTCTCTGCAACTCACCTATCTATTGTTCCTTTTTTTTTTTTAAATATTATTTTTCCTTTTCATAAAACTCTTTCCAGGGTTAAAACAAAGAAACTATGTTTTTAATAAAACATAATACACCACTATTAATCCAAAATGTCAATTGTCCTGTTCAGATTTTTTCCTCATCATTTAGAGTAACGGCTTTGTAATATATGTAAAGCTTGCAGCAAAAAGAACACACAACAACTCAAATGCTTCCATTAAGATATGTTCTGTGCAGTTACAGAAGTATTCTTCCTGCAAAAATTTCATTATATGAATTAATTAAGTAATACAGTCTTATAAAAGCAACTACTAAAGTCTAAACTAAAAAACTTGCAAATTCAATTTGAACAAAAGGACTTGGCTATTTTTTAAAACAGTAAACTAAATAAGTAATCTTTCAATTTTGAATTAATCATCATGCTAAAGCCATGATAGTTAAGAATGTGAAACTATCTTCGATTATAGCAAAATTACGGATGTTCTTAGCTAACAGAAGAAGCACTATATTAGCATAAAACTAATACCAATTTTATTAAAAATACGTGCTTTAAATATCAAATTGACTTCATTTTTTTCTGGTATTATTCTAGATTGTGTGTTTGTGTGTGTGTGTGTGTCAATATAAATAAATCTGTTATTGTACCTCTAACCGAGCATTTTGACATTCTTCTTGCACTTTGTGGAATGTTGGATCAAATTATTTTTTAAAAAATTAAGAATTAAAAACCTTAAACTCTAACTTGTAAAAATTAGAAAAACTAAAACAGTATTTACCAAATTTCAAATTAAAATACAACATTAAACACTGTAAAATAATCAAATAAATAAAATACACATTTAAATTGCAAAATAAATAAATAAATAAATAAAATAGAGAAGGACTAAAGTAATTACCTGAACAGATTGGAGTGAAGTCGCCTGCCCTATCGCAGGCTGGAGTGGATTCCGATTATCTAATATTTATTTGGGAATTGAGAGGTAAGAACCAAGAACAGGGATCGATTTGAAATTGAGAAGAAGGAAACATCTAATTTTGGGTCTGCTCCGCCCCTGCTTGCAGATTAAGCAGCATAAGAACATATATAAAATTATAGTCAGAAACCAATTATTAACTCACAAAAACTACTATTACATCGTATATCATTCAACATTTCATTCAGAGAACTAGAACAAATCCTCTTCTACAGGTTACAGATAAAGAAAAAAATTGAAATTTATTAAGCTATTCAGTCATTTTTAAGTTACGAAGAAGCAGCGTAAACTTGCCTTGGCTACCCTCAAAATCGATGTTCCTCTATTGAATGCTGGAGCAGATGGATAAGAAAAGTTTTTCTCGATTGCTAGGTTTTAAATGTTTGGCTAAGTGTATGTTTATTAACTTGTAAGTGTAAAAAAAAAAAAAAAAATTTAATTCATTGTTTTCAGTAAATTACTTATTTTCACTATAAATAAAGAGTTATTTCAAAATTAATCAATTTTTTATTTTTATTTTTATTTTTGCTATTTCGTAAAAAAAAATTATTTAACTTTAAAGAGACAAGTTGACAAAAAAAACTTGTCAAAACAAAGCAAAAACGTATGTTTTTTTAAATATCACTTCGGGGAAGTTAAAAATTAGCTTTTTAGAACTTTTAAGTTGTACCGAACATAACATCCTCGTCAAGAGGTTAAGCTTTTTTATTATTTTTATTTGCCAGGTGAATTTTTTTGTTAAAGGGAGAGAAATAGATTCTTAATGAATGGTGGATGGATTTTTTTAAGATATTGATGAATAATAAGGAATACATTTTTTAGTTCGGTAAATAAATAGTAACCAAAATTTAATGAGCATTCATTGATGGCATTTTCACTCGAGTAAAATTTTCCATCAAAGGACACGAATGAATTCTTATCCAATGATGAATGGGAATTTTTTTAATAGATGTGTGAGTACAAGTGTGGACAAAAAGACTCTATGGGATTGAAGAAGCCACGGGAACAACTGCACTTTTGACTATTATTTTATTCCGCGGATGAGAGGAGAACAACAACTAAAAACGGCTGCTAATAGAGGTTAAGGAGCAAAAGGAGGTGGTCGACGGGGAAGTGAGAAATGAATGAATGTTCTTTTAGAAAAACGTAGAATAATACACCTACCAAGACGACAAGGCTTCTCAATTCTCACGTATGGATGTTTTTTGCGTAAACAAGTCAATAGCCAATTTTGTTCCTATTTGCCTATGCAACCTTTGGGCATCAAGTGATTCAATTCATGCAACGACTATTGTCTCCAGAAAGGTTGCCAAATTTGAATGAAATTGTAAGAATTCTCTTGTGATGCCAGTTAGTACAAATTTCAATCTTGGGATTTTAATCATGCAAGAAATCTCAATACAAATCAAGCGTAAATACAACCACAATTCTCGGGTACTAAATTTGTAACATCATCAACATATTCAGGAATCGGAATCATGTACACACTCAAAATCCCATCCAATGCGAATACCAGTACATCACAGTCACAACAAGGGACAAATAAGCGTACAATAAGTGATGTTTAAGTCGATCTTTTAGTTGGTTCACAGCCCTACATGAAGAAAAACGCAGGATAAAGAGCTAAAAAATCTAATAGATTTAAATTATAGTACAGTAAAGATAAAGACCAATGAAAGACAAGAACTACAACCTAAAAGATACCGAAACATTGCTACCTAATGGTTCGAGACAATGACTCAAAACAGTATAGAAATACATACTAAATTGGAACTTCCATTTTTACGGGAGATGGTGCTGTATCAACTGTGGCAGAATGAAGCCAGTCCTTTGCACAGATAAGGGCCTCCACTGTCTCTGGTCGTAGTGAACATCTGTAACTATCCATCTCCTTACGTTTGGAATCAAATACAGAAGCACTAGGAACGGTGCAAACAGGTACCGACAAGACATCACAAGCCATCCTTGATAGAGTTGGGTACTTCACTTTGTTTAGTTTCCACCACCCTACCACATCAAATTCATGGACACGGGGTAACAGGGACTCCTCCAAGTATTGATCCAATTCTGACCTCGACTGCTGGCTTGTAGACTCCATGATAAATACATCAAAATCAGCAAGTCCTAGGCCATTGCTCGAGAGTCCATTTCCTTGGGGATCCTCCGACTTCATAGTCATCCCATTCGCTTCTTCAGCATAAGCGGGAGTTAGAGGCAGAGGACGAGCCACATATTCCAGGAAAAGCTCATGGATTCCCTCATCCACAATTTTTACGTATGAGGCAGCCTCTTCACCGTATATTTTGGAAAAACTAAATTCAACAAGCTTCATTTTGAATCGTGGATCCATAACTACTGCCATTGCTAAGACAAAGCAGCAACTCCTCCAGTATTTATCAAAGTTCTCCTGCATTAACTTGGTCAGGCTGCTGATCACAGGGTCATCACTTGCCCCTGCACGTGCCAATTCCAACTGAATCTTCCATGCTTCATGGAAGAACGTATTTGTTGTTGGCATAGTTGGAGTTGTCAAGAGATTGGCAGTGTCAAAAAGGGGCTTCAAGTATGTACACAGAGTCTCAATCTGCTTCCAATCTTCCATCGACGGGGCATCCTTGTAATCAGGATCAGAAGTGTCCAAACAAGAGAAGACTTCCTTTAACTCCGATGCAGCCAACAACATTTCGTAAGTTGTGTTCCACTGAGTTTGGTCATCAATAGCAAGGCTCTTTGCACTTGGCACTTGAAGTTGCTGTTTAAGCTCAAGAAACTTTTCCTCCCGCGAATCTGAAGTTTTCACATACTTGACACTATCTCTGACTTTATTAACAATTCCCTCTACAGAAGTTAGTGCATCTTGGACTATGCTGCTTAGAGATCGAGCAAGGCAATTTCCGACCAACAATTGACCATCAAGAATAAGGGGATTCTTAACAGAGAGTAGAGCTCTAAGGTTATCAACTGCGGCATCACTCAGTGGTTGATTGATGGCAACAGAAAATAACTTGCCATCCATACTCCAATCAGAAAGGCAAGCAGCAATAGAATGACTGAAAGCAGCATCTGAATCAGGATACGGTTCCATTATGACATTGAGGAGTTTACGGTGCATTTTCCAGTCACTATCGATGAACTGCCCAGTTACGAACATGTAGCCCATAGTTTGGCAAGAAGACCATAAGTCCAGTGATAGGCAGATACGCCCAGGCATCCCCTCAAACACCTTCTGAATGTTTTGCTTTTCCCTAAGATAGGTTGCCACACAATCCCCTTGTACAGTGTTGAAGCTCACCATGTCAAAACGAGGCTGAAGATTATGAACAAATGCCACAAAACCAGGATGTTCAACAATATGAAGGGGGTAGTCATGCATAATAATCATTCTAGCAATCTCATGTCGGCACCGATCTGGATCAAATGCAAAGTAAGGTACGCTGGCTGTTCTGTAACGTCGTTTTGGCGTATCAGGATATGTGCCCGTCTTTGAAGGGGCACTATATGGGGTTGATTGATTCTTCTCCTGATTACGCAAGACAACTGGGCAAGTTCCCTTGGCTATGTGCCGCTTGAGATGACTTGTGCCAGCTACCTTAGAGCCTGTGCTGTATGCAAATGACTGCTTGCATTGTTTACAGCATGCCCTTCTAGTGCCAGGACCAACAGTTTCAATAGTGAAATGTTCCCAAACTATCGACTTCTTTTTCCTACGCCTAGTGGATTGTGCCTCAATGTTGTTGGCTGGTATCTCTGCGTTGATGATTTGTCTCTCTAAATTGTCAATCTGCATCTCTGAATTCATGGGTTCATCGGGTTGTGGGTCCACCGGGACAAGCTCGTTGTTCATGACTTCAGTAGGGCTTTCCATCTCAAGAGACATTTGATGGACAATTTCTGCAAAATAAGGAATATATTAATTCCTACAACAATTAAGTCACAAGATGGATCAACCCTTAAGGCGCACACACTGTAAACCCAGATACAAGTAAATAAAGGGGATTAACACTTCGAGCATCATTACAATTTGCAGACTGAAATGATCACAGAATACAATTAGAAATTGAATCATAAAAGCATCTTATAACTTTGTGTAAATAGTTGAATTAGGCATTAGTTTCCTCATCATCTGATTTCTTTGCCACTTGATTCTGTTCTTTAATCTATTATATGAGGGTCGTGAATATATGAAAAGTTGTGAGCAAACATTGTAGCCAAGAAAGTGTAGTAATCTCTGAAATTCAACTCCAGCTCCACAATAGTAACATACATTCTATTGCACTCACTTGACAAATATAAAGTGCAGACATGTTGTATACACTGCTAACTAGGGCTGGGCTAAAATCAATTTGACCAGACAAACCGATCAACCCAACCCAATTCAACCGGTTTGGATTGGTTTTTTAGTTCAATTGGGTTTGGTTCGGGTTATGAAATCAAATTTTAGGTCGGGTTGGGTTGGGTTTCTAGTTATTTATTAAAATTCAATCAAACTCAACCCAACCCAACAAATTAAAAAAATATTAAAATGAAAATTAGTACTTAAATTCAAAAACCTAAAACCTAATTATCAAATTCTCTCCTGCATCACGTCTTTTCTGCCTCTAGTCTCTTATGTCTTTCATTATTGCTCGTGTCTCGACTTCTCGACTCGATTTTTTGATGTGATTTTTGACTAAACACTTGGATTGAAGGATGAGATTTTGTATTCAGTTTGGATCATTTAACATTTTTAATATTTAGGTTGAATTCATTTTATTCAATAGGTATAATATACATGTATTCAACATGTATTTCAAATTGATTTAATATGTATTTAATTTAATCATGATATAATCTATTTAATAGGTTTTACAATATTTTAAATTTATATTGTTCTATTGAAATGGAACTTAACCCTACGGACCATTGATCCAACTTCAATCGACTTAACGCCTTACAAATCACCCCTTTTAATGTAACTGAAATTGGTCCAAATTGAAATGGTATCAAACTTTTAAAAAAATTGTTCAAATTTAACGAAAAAGGTCTCAACCATTGGACCCATAAAAAAATTTTCTAACTTGAATTGAATTCAAGTCCAAACCAATCAACCCAACCCGAGTTTGGCCGGTTTGGATTGGGGTGGGTTTCAACCCTGATTGGCTTGGTTTTGGTTTGAATTATTGTCAAACTGAATATGTTGGGTTGGGTTGGTTTTGGTTGGACTCAAAACCAATCCTACCCAACCCACGCCCAGCCCTACTGCCAACAGAGTACCCGAGCTCCTTCAGACATTATATGAAAAATTAAAGCATGTTGCAAGTTGTGATAGTAAGTTTATTTCAGAAATTGCCAAGTCTTCCCTAAAATTAAATTGCACTGGGAAAAAAATGGAAAAAAAAAAAAACATTTTTTATGGAGCTTACCATCAGTACTCTGCAACAAATTATTATTGTTTCTAAAAATTTTATCATAGAATCTTTAATATAGTGCAACTCACAGTGTCAACTGAGTTATAAATGGATGACTGAGTGAGTAGTAGAGTATAGGGTATCTAGAAGGCTACATGGGCCTTACCCATGGCCCATAAAAATATTTGTAGATGCGCTTCATAAAATAAGACTCGGACAAAGGGCCATTGGACTCCCACTATTATGACAAAAAAAGTCAACAAACACAAACACAAGAAATAAAAACAGATCTATAGTTTCATCCATCATGGGCTTAAGAAAAAATTAAATAGAGCCCAATAAAAAAATTTCGACCCCAAATTTCAAACATCACGAATCTATTACTCTCTGCAAAAAAATTAAAAACAGACAAAAATTCACGGGAAGAAAGCATCTGAAAATCGAGTAAATCAACTGTAAAACACTATAAAACTGGAGAAAAAACTTCAGAAAACATTCAAATCTAAAAAAATCGGAAAAAAAAATGGAACCATATATTTGTCGACATCAATAAAATATTAGAAGAAATCGTCAAATTCTGAATCGAAATCAAGATCACAGGTTGGTACTGTTCGAATACATTCATATTCAGATCTAGACAGCCGTACCTCAAGATAAACAGATTTAAGAGAAACCAAGGTGAGAAACGAACCTCTGTTGCTAAATCTCGCGCCGAATCTAGGGTTCCACACAGAGGATGAGGAGAGAGAAAGCCGGAGGAGGAGAGGAGAGAGAAAGAGAGAATTGGGCTTGAGCCAATTGAATTGGACCTATAATTTTTTAGGGTTGTTGAAAGTGATAAGGTTTATTGGGGTGAGGAATTGAAAAAAAAAGGGTAACCAAAATTAAACTGAATTGGATATGGACTTTTCAGGTCCATCAAATCGTTTTACTGTGTGAGAATTTTGTTGCGTTACTGTGTGCTTTAATAAGGTTGGACCGCGGACCATAGCCCACGTTTAGGCATAGGGTTAGGATGGTCGGGACTTTTGGAAGGGTACATTAGCCCACTGGAAATAACATTTGTCCCGATTCAATTGGGTGACTATACATGTGGGGCCCAAAGATATGAGTGACCAATGAAACTTTCAATTGAGAATTTGCACTTTGGGTCCGTATTCTATGCCTCTTAAGCACTTCAGTCCCGTCAAATTTTCTGTGTAGTCGTACCTTCAAACTATGATATTTCATGCAAGTTGGTTCGAATGGATGAAAAACATAAGCCCGTGTTTGGTAGGAGATTTTAATCTAAATCAAATTCAACAATTAATTTTAACCACATATTTTATGAGATCCATAACTTTTCAATTACACATTTTATCAACTTCTATCAAAATCTACTAATAAAATCTGATTTTAATTTCTATCAAATATGGGCTAAATTTTCTTGTTAAACTGTGGCAAACTTGCACGTGGCCTAATTTTTCCGAATATTTCTGTATGCTCAAGTTTATTCGACCGAAACAATAAAACAAAGGAAGAATGAAAAATGAAAAAAATTATATATATATATATAATTTAATTATTAGTTAAATTGTGTGATGGAATTACATTTTGTTAAGTTGAATATTGAACCTCGTATAATTACAAGACTAAACACATTGAAGAAATTAGCAATTAATTATTGTAACACGTGAAATTTGGTTCCTGAGATATTATTGGACACGAGTTAATTACTTATAATTAATAGAAGAATTAGGATCTGGCTGTAATAAATAAGAAATACAAGGGACTTAGTAATATTTCATTATTTAGGAAGGACTTATGAGAAATAATAAATAAACGTATCCTTCAATTTTCACCTCAATTTCGGCTATTAAAGGATGAAAATGGATGACAAAAGATTTGTTAACAATGAAAATGGATGACAAAAGATTTGTTAACAATCCACCTAATTGGGAAAGACACCTGGTTAGCAAGAATACAAATTTTTATTGGCAATATATTTATCATAAAAATCAATCAAGTCTCCCCCTCATAAGGAATTAGATAGGATGGCAAGGGTCGGAGTAATCCTCGAAGTTCACTTGACCCGTGGAAATTTTTCAAAAAGTAGGAAGAGAATGGGCAAGGAGCAAAGCGGGATTAAAATATCCCCATTTACTGTCCATTTACTTACTTATTTAATTTTTTAATATGATTTAAATCTAAAAACATAAAAATATGACTTTGAGGTTCTGTCCACGCCTCGACTCCTAGATGTGAGGAGGGGCAATGTACAACAAGGTATTCTCGCATCTTAGGAATGACATCGGGACGGGGATAGAGGAGAGGTTTTGGACTTGATTGTTACACTTGATGAAAGAGTAGTTATGCTTAAAGTCATTCATTTTCTAGGCCTACGTTTGGTCAGCATTATCCCAATAAAAATGCATTCTTCCGTCTTGTCAAGCACTGTGGCTACAGTGATATATTAATTATTTGAGTTGTATTTTACTCCAACTTTCCTTTTCTACTTGTGCACCTAATTCCACTTCCAATTCATTGGAGATTACACAAACTACCTTTCACGTGAAAATAATTTCTCTGCTCCGATTTTGATACAATTCAACGATACAATATAATGGTCAACTATGCATGAAGTGAAATCTTGTCCGGCAGCCTAATTCACGTGAAAGCAACCATTATTATCGGTGACCGTGCAACACATTTCTTATTCNACCTAATTCCACTTCCAATTCATTGGAGATTACACAAACTACCTTTCACGTGAAAATAATTTCTCTGCTCCGATTTTGATACAATTCAATGATACAATATAATGGTCAACTATGCATGAAGTGAAATCTTGTCCGGCAGCCTAATTCACGTGAAAGCAACCATTATTATCGGTGACCGTGCAACACATTTCTTATTCAATTACGAACTAGGAGTTTGTAACGTTTATCGAATCATACAACAAATTATTTAGCAACGGAACATAAATTACAAGCAGACGCTCCGAAGCAATGGACGTTTGCACAATGTCATGTTCCGTTTATAAAATAACGATCACAATTGTTGTGCCATAAAATCGCGAAGTCGGTCCCAATCACCTCGGTGCATGTCCGGTGCGTTAATTTCGACATGCATTTCGTCATCCGTATTAGGTAGGTCCACCTCGACCGGGGCATCATCAGTTTCGGCTCTAACGAATGCCTCTTCCACAACTTCAGAACGCCGTAAAAAATTATGTATTCCCATCGTAGCAATGACGACAGCTACTTGAGTTCGAAACGAATAGTTAGGCATACAATCTAGTATCTGCCAACGTTTTTTCCACACGCCAAACGTGCATTCTATTATGTTTCTGCAGGACGAGTGTTTGTAGTTGAACCGCTCACGAGCGTTCCGAAACTGGTGCGACGACCGCTTCCATCATCGCGAAACTCTTGAAAATGATATAATATATCCGATCCTTTGTAAGGAGCCATGTAACCTGGTCGATGAGCGAACCCCGAGTCCACCAAATAATACTTCCCTGGCGCAGGTATTGGGAAATGAATTTTAGGACAGTGTATAGCACGCACCAGTATTCGTAGGTCGTGCGTGTTCCCGGTCGTACCGGCCAGCACGAATGTAAAGCATAGATTGAAATCGCATGCGGCCAAAACATTTTAAGTCGGTACCCTTTTGCGCCCTATAAAATTCACCCGTTCGTGATGCGGTAGTATAGCACGAACATGCGTTCCATCAATAGCACAAATGCAGTCGCGGAACACCGGATGCTTGTTCGGGTCCGGGGTGTGCGGGTCCTCACCGTCGTTGTAGTTTGGCCTCGATCTTATGAGTGCCGATAATGTAATAACAGCAGTTAGTACCTCCTTGAAATAGTGGCATACTGTTTGCAACGAATAATTAAAAATTGTGGTCACCTATAGGTATCCTTTTTCATGTGCTAAGATGCACAGGAACATGCCAACTTGCTCGTATATGTCCACCCGTTGGCTACTGCGTAGGCCATATTCGTCACGAAGAATGTGTGCAAAGTGTCGCAATAGCTGCGGGTACATTCGGAACTCCTGATAACACATCGAGCTGTTTTCTTCAATTGCTTCCTTCATGAACATGTGACCATTTCTTGAAGTCGGAAATCGTCGAATACGACGTCATTGTTTACGATAATATTTCATGGCATCGTTCATTGAGACATGGCAATAAGTAACCCATGTAGCCACGTCGTCCGCCAATTCGCTAATAAACTCCTCCTCATCCATTTCGTCTTCGTCATCCGATCTTGACAGTAGCGCACAATTGAAGATGAGATCATCCATAGTAGTAACCTGAAACTCCCCTAAATGTTGCTATATTTAGTATGAAACTCATTTCTTATAGAATAGTTAAGATTCCTTGCACTCATTTTTGTCAACAAGTTTCAACTAATAGTACATATGAGGTTTGAAAACATGTAAAGTTTTACAACACTTATTGTACCATAGGTTTGCATAGAAGTTAGAAATGTTGTCGCATGTGACAATTTCTTGTTCCACTACACTTCGTGGGCCCCCAACAATATATTTAACATGACACATAGATGGAGATAGGAAAGACAAAGGCACATCAACAAACATAATTGTCCGCAACTAGTACAGAACGATATATAATGCAACACATACTACAGAGTACAGTGACATATGAAATTATAGACCGGCTTATTACGCTCATTATACTGCCAAACAATCCAGCCATACTTCTCATCCGTGGTCTGCATGACGGTGCACATTTCTCTGTAACGCTTCTGAGCCAAAAGTGTGCAGGCTTAGTAGTAAAGAGGTGTGCATCACTCCAGCCATCCTACCTCAATCATTTCTTCGACGGCGGCCACGCCAACATGTTTACTCGGGCCGATGACAGTGTCAATCTTCGCCGCGATTGCTTCTGCGGCACTGTTTGCCCGATAACGTGTATGCTCTCAAACTGGTTATCAGCAGCGCCCTCGTTGCTGGAACCGGTACTCTCTCTGTCACAAGGTACGGCATCCCTTTGGTCTTCGATTGCACTGTCCTCATATAAACCGAAGCCTGTACGACAAAACTTGGTAGGGCTGACTGCGTACTTGTCCCCGTCGTAGCTATCGCTGAAGAGCTGCCGATAACGAAAGTATATTTCACTCACATCTTTATCTTTGAATTCTTTGTACTCCTTCTCATGCAAGTACGCAGTCAAGTGAAACCGACAATGTTTTAATGCATGCATGCTCTCAAATGAAATAGAAATTGTGAAGTTCGATTCATTCACACTCTCAAGTGAAACATAACATGTTAGACAGACTTCTGCTAGTAGAGCAGTATATTTTATCTCATGAACACCAGCATTTGTTACTGTGGGATTGGGCGCTTGAAGATGGAATGTTGGAATTAAAAGTGAAACACATCATTTTGGATTGTAACCTTCATGTTTCCAACTCCAAATTCTCAACGTTATGCAAAGAAACACAATTTGTAGTATTTCGAGAAATCAGAAAGGAATGAGTTTAGATGCATTATACTGAAAAATATTACTATAATTAGAATATTGAGCTGCATTTCACTGTACCCGTTCGTACTTCAAATATGTATTTTCGAGCTATTCCTTAGTAGTGATTCACAGCATAGATGAATAATTAAAGAAAAAAACCAACAAAAACGTAAAACTCATATGCTAACTGTCCAACGGAAATTTGCTTGCCCATTTTATGAATTTGGTTAACCGACTTGTACAAGTTCACAGTGGCTAAAAGAGAAGAACAGAACATGAATCGAAACTAAGGTAATCGAGTTATAAAAAATAATAGCAGCTCCAATCAAGCCATTCGTTTACATTCAAGTGAACATCAAGCATAAATTGGAAAACGTCACCTTAATTTTTTGACTCCACCATTCGTTCGATGCAACGATTCGACCCTCAGACGGGTTGTATTCGACCCCCATGCAAGCCAACAATTCCGATAGCCGTTTGTGTTTGCGTCGCATTGCGTCCCAGTGGTTGCGCAACTGCACTTTTGTCCAATTGTGTTTTGAAATGGAATTGAACGATTGCATGACACGTTCCCACCCTTGCTTCGTGAAACACTTGCCGTGATGGTGGCCCTCGACAATGGTGGTTTTACAGGCTGCTATGAAAGTTCGCCTCTCGTCATCTTTCCACTTCGCCTATTTTCGGGACGATTAAACTTGTGGGCTTTCGGGAACGGCGTTGGACGAGCCCGGACACCGAATTTGAGCAGTCTGCAGGTTCAACAATGAACATGAAAAAGGAACAAAAATAAGAACAGGAAAGATACGGTTTTAGAGCCAAGATTTCGACCTGAGAATGAAATGGCTCCATGGCTTGGGTGTCGAATTTGTGTTTCCGGACTGGAGGTACGACGACGCAGCTGCTTCGGTATTTACGGGGAAGATAGAAGTAGCTGGGTTCCCTGCTTGCTCTCGATTTGACGCAGTCACAGACAGCGTGAAATTAGCTTCGTGGTCAAGCGGGTAATGACGACTAATGAAGCCTCGGCCGGTGAAGGATCAACTGCCTATTGGTGCGGATGAAGAGAAATGGATGGGGCGGAGTTCGTCTGCTGTAGATCGGGAAAGAGGTGTTGGTGAAAAGTTCACTGTACAAGTTTGAGTAGTTGGTGGAATGAATGAGTTGCAGGGAAAAGTTTGACAATTGGGATTGTTGAGGGTAAAATTGGCATTAAAGGGTTGATGAGTCATGTAGTTGACAGAGTTGTGTACGGAAATGACAGAGACTGTGCCCCAACGTCTATTTTTTTCCTACATATTTGGGTTTTAATGCTAACCAAACGCAGGCTTAGTATCAAAATTCAACAAATGTCATGATGATCAAACTTGTAATAATCTTAATTAAAGAGGGCTTACATGTTTGAATCCTATCTCTCTTTTGCATTTGTTTTGGTAAAAATTGTAGAGCTAGAAAAATTGCACAATAAATTGGTTTAGAAGAGATTCAATCACATGACTATAATTTAAATGTGAAAGCTTTATCCAATTGAGCTACATAAAAGTTTGAAAATAAAATGAATTATTAGATATATAACCTAAAAATTTTATGCGTAGTAAAAAAAAAAAATTGTTTTGGATCCAACATACGCTGCCACCCGTGTCTTGTTACTTTTAGTGTCAAAATTCAACAAATGTCATGATGGTAAAAATTATAGAACTAGAAAAAATGTATAATAAATTGGTTTAGAAGAGATTCAATCACACGACTACAATTTAAATGTGAAAGCTTTAACCAATTGAGTTACAAGAAATGTTTGAAAATAAAATAAATTATTAGATATATAACCTAAAATTTTTATTTATTGTCAACAAAAAAATTTGTTTCGGGATCCAACATACGCAGGTGTCGGGTGTTGGATCTGCTACTCACTATAAATCGACCAATTTTTCCCTAATGATCAACCTATATGTACATTCATCAGTGCATTATGGAGAAATTAAATGCTTGCTTTATTATTGGATTTGGATGTTTTGTTGTGGAAAGGAGGAGTTGTGCTGGGCCCGGCGACCAAAGACCATACAATTTGGGGCTTTTCTCAGAAGCCATCCATGCTGCCAGCCGGCCACGTGTCGAACTAATGGCTAAGGATGAAAAAGATGGAAAAATATAACGAGGGACAAAATCCAGGTTTGAATTATTAACAATCTGAACTTGACATTTGAGTATCCTACAGACGACCAGAAAATTCTTAAAAGCTTAGGGTATGTTCTCTTTACCATTTTCAACCCGTTTTCTATTTTCGATTTTCCAAAATAGCGAAAACGCGTTCTTTTTTCCATTTTCGAAAACGCATTTTTGAAAACAAATTAAAAATTTATAAAGAAAATCAGTTATAATCAAGTCAAAATTTTCAAAACTTGATTTTTTTGTATTCAAAACAATTTTTCAAAATATCAAAGAGAACACATTTTCAACAATATCAAAATGGACACTCAAAATAGAAACTCAAAATGAATTCAAAACTCAAAACACAAAACTGAAACACAAAGAGAACAGCCCCTAAGATTTTGGCCAATCAGAAAACCTATTTTACTTTCGCCATTTCTCGTACACGCGGATTTTCTTGAAGGGCTGGCGAGAGTCTCGTGGTCGTGATTGCAGCTGTCTACAGAAATATCTATTTGTTTGTTGCTTCGCATTTTGTACTAATATTCAAGCATTTGCAAACTCCCAATTTACCATAAAGTAGTCTTTTAATATTACATTATAAAAGTTCTACTCTATAAATATATTCAGGTAGCTCTCTAAAAAAGGGTGGGTCCCGCTCATTTTTTGGAGGTAATAGTTTTTGTTTCTCTTCAACCTTTGTAATCTCTTTAGCGAATGTAAATGTTAAGTCTTTACCGTCTACTAAATTCTAATAATTTGTTAGAACCTCGATTCTCTGATGATCAATTATTTGATGCCAATCACTAATTATATAATATTTTCCTTTTCTTCTGAATGTATTTATTATACTTACATATTTGACTGATAGATGTGTGACACTTTTGAAAGCGGTGAATACACACGTCTTTGTCCTCGTCAATGAGGGCCAAACAGCCAAATATCTTTAATGACAGCCAAACAGCCATTTATATGCGTGTAAGATTGAAAATTATCTCTTTGGAAAAGTTAAATAAAAGTCATTTTTTATTTAGAAGCATGTATTGTAATAAAAAAAAAAAAAATCAATTAGGTGCTAAAAGACAACTTGCTGTTAAAAAAACAACAATATAGGAAATTTGACTACCGACCTACTACTTCACGGAGGTTATGATGGTGATAAATTGTCAAATAATGAGGAAATAACGATTAACATTGAGCTTGATTGTTTTCCATTTTATAGTAAAAATACATGTTGAAATGGTAGATTGATGAAGAATGTATAAATAAAAAATAATGAAAAATTTTGAATTTATGTATAATATTATTTTATTAAAGAATGTATAATTAAAAATAGGTGAGAAAAATATATTTTGAATCCTGAATACTGTGGCTTAGATGTAATGACATTTTCATATTGTTTCCTCTCCACTGAGCCGACCCCAGAAGAAGAAATAAGTACTAAAAAGGAAAATAGAAGAAATGAAAAGACTTGTCTAAATCACGCTGGTTTCATCAAAGACACTGCTATTCTTCTTTGATGGCTTGTGGTTCATGATTTAGTTCAAACTTCAATAAAGATTCAGAAAAATAGTACTACAACTTGCACCCTTTGAATTTCTGTACAGAAACGCCGCCAATTTTCGTCAAAAATGATTTAATTCTACTATACCCACAAAACTGAATGGTGGAGAATTTCTCTGTTCTTTGTAATCAGAAACCGATGCGTCAGAGCAAGAATCAAGAAGCATTGGCTTGATCATGATCTGGGGTAAGAGTCTGAATTCTCTTGTTCTATGCATTCTTGTTGTGCTTTACTGTTGCCCTTCAAGATTTTGCACATCAAGAGACAACATTACAGCAAATCTAGTTATTAAAGACCCTGAAACTATAGTGTCTAAGGGTCAGAACTTCAAATTGGGATTTTTCAGTCCTGTCAATAACTCCAGGCGTTATTTAGGTATTTGGTATAACCAAAATGTTTCTGACCCTACTGTGGTGTGGGTAGCAAATAGGGATAAAGCTTTGAATGATTCTTCTGGTACTGTGATGATATATAAAGATGGGAATATTGTCGTTATGAATGGGGACAAGGAAATTCTTTGGTCATCAAATGTTAAAATTACTAAGATGAACACGACTGCCCAGCTATTGGATTCTGGTAATCTTGTTTTGCGGGAATCTTTGAGTGGACGTGCAATATGGGAAAGTTTTAAGCTACCTTCGGGCTTATACTTGACAGCAATGAAATTAAGTCGCAGTATTAACGTAGTTGAGAAGGCTACTACTACTTGTGATAATGGCACATGTGGGCAATTTGGGAGCTGTGACTCACAAAATTCACCTATTTGTACCTGTTTGAAAGGGTTTTATCCGAAGGACGAGGGGGAGTGGAAAGCAGAGAACTGGACAAGTGGGTGTGTGAGGAGGAGACAATTGCAGTGTCAAACAAACAATGGCTCCAATAGTGGGAGCAAAGAAGATGGGTTTTGGAAGCTAGAAATGGTGAAAGTTCCAGATTATGGAGATCGGCAGCCTGGTCAGGAATCTGAATGTGAAGGTCTGTGCTTGAAGAACTGTTCCTGCATAGCCTATGCTCATGACGGTGGTATTGGCTGTATGTTCTGGACTGGAAGCTTAGTTAACATTCAGAAATTCTCTGGAGGCTCGGATCTTTTCATTCGACTGGCAAACTCGGAATTTGGTAATTTTTGCATAAAACTTTGTGCTCTTCTTGTTGTCCCTATGAGGTTATTGTTTGTTATTTTATGGCTAAGAACAACTGAGTTTTTCTTCATCAATATGATGGTTGTTCTTTTGTTGCAGGTCATAAGAAAGGCTTTAAGTTAATCATAATAGTTATGGTTATCATTGGTTTGATTGCAATATCCATTATCATATATTTTTCCTGGAAATTGATGACTAAGCCAAGAGGTAATATTTAGAAATTTAACTCAACAAGGCAAATTTATGCAGCTAGCACTTAATTAACTTTTCTCCTGAATCAGGCAACACAATAACATCCGAACATGGAGATGTACGTCCATCTGCTTCGGTTGATGTTTCTCGTGAAGATGATATAAGCAACGCTAGCATCGAAGAGTTGCCATTATTTAAATTTGAGATGCTTGCAAATGCAACAGACAATTTCCTCGATGCGAACAAGCTTGGAAAGGGTGGTTTTGGTCCAGTTTACAAGGTTACTTTTCATCCTTATCCATCTCAAGTATCATGGTTCATGGAATTTACAAGTGCTGAACTTGTTGCTCCTCTCTAGGGACAATTGGCAAATGGTAGAGAAATTGCAATCAAGAGGCTCTCAAGAGCATCTACACAAGGGGTGAAAGAATTTATGAATGAAGTGAAGTTGATTTCTCAACTCAAACACCGGAACCTCGTTAGACTGCTGGGATGCAGTGTTGAGAGAGGAGAGAAGATGCTGGTCTATGAATACATGCCTAATAAAAGCTTGGATGCACATCTCTTTGGTAAGTGCAAGATTCATCCCTTCCTGTTAATTTTTTATAATTAATGTTATTGTTCCATAAAGAATTTAATTACAAGATAGTCTACACAAATTTATTTTAAAATGTGGTTCAGAATTTATAAATAATTTGTTCTATTCCTCCGGGTGTTGTCTATGTAGATCCATCGCAGGAGATCTTAGATTGGAGACTACGTTTCAGCATTATTGAAGGTATTGGCCGAGGCCTTCTCTATCTTCACAGAGATTCTAGATTGCGGATAGTTCATAGAGATCTGAAGCCAAGTAACATATTACTGGATAATGATTGGAACCCAAAGATTTCAGACTTTGGCATGGCAAGAATTTTTGGAGGCAACCAAGATCATGTCAGCACTGTAAGAGTGGTAGGAACATAGTAAGTTTATATTGCCTTTGGCCAATTTGAGTTGCTAGTATTCACTTATTTCAGCCATGAGTTTTCATTTAGCCTTGAATGATTAGTGCAATAACTTAAAAAGTAATTTTCAGATTTTTTTCATGATATTGTTTCAGTGGATACATGGCCCCTGAATATGCAATGGAAGGAAAATTTTCAGAAAAATCTGATGTTTTCAGCTTTGGAGTTTTGATGCTAGAGATTGTTAGTGGAAGAAAGAACACGAGCTTCTATAATAATGAGAAGTCTTTGAGCCTTTTGGGATACGTAAGTTACATATATCTCTTCATATTTTAACTGAAAAAAAGTTCAACTGAAATTTCCCCAGTTTGCATTTGGGACATGAGAATTTTTCGTTTGATTAGTCACTCTGCTTTTACACTTTTTTTTTTCCTGGTTTTTTGGAGTTAAGATAGTTACTCGTTACTCAAAAGGGGGAGCTCGTGTACAAGCTTTATATGAAACATACATTGTGCTTAGGCTGGACTCATCTGAACAAAAAGAACTGTTATGCTGTAGCAGCACCTGATTGACCATAAATTTACTCCAAATCTGATTCTCTGAACTTAAAAAATCCTCCTATTTATTTGCCTATCATATCCAATAGGCGTAATTGTGGGCATACATAACGGGAATTTTAAGTTCTCCACTTGACCTGATTGGCTTCAGGTAAATTTGATTTAGTAAATGGTTTTGGAACGGTTTGGGATCGCATTCATATTTTCTAGAATTTCAGATTTGTTTTTGGGCTGGGATTCTGGGAAAATGCACTTTAATACCTATCAACTGACTTTTTTCCAGGCTGCGCATGATGCAGTTCAATCCCCTGGTGCTTTTAAGATTCTGAATTCGATATTCCAACCTTTTTGTATCTTTGAAATGTAAAAAATCTTGAAGTTTCAAGGTCTTTTTCTTTTGCAGACAAGACTTAGGAACAAGTTGTTATGCCAATTGATGCGAACCCGTGCAACAATTATAGTTACGGAACCCACGACAAATTTTAACAACCCAAAAAAGCCAAGAATCAACGTTTGAAAAGCTCGACCCAATAAATTATTGTCCAATCGCTAACAATATCTTGACCCATGACCACAAAACTTATGAACCTTACTTTGAATTTGTCGAACACCACAAGAATTTAATTCTTGATAAGTTCGAAATAAATATAATGAAAAACGAGAAGAGAGCAAATTTGCCTCGCAATAATCTTTCAATAATTGTGTGTTTTACAATGAATAAATGAATCATATTTAGCTAATAAACGGAATTTAAGTTTTAAAGATATGAAAAATATACCATACAAGAGTTCCAACTAAAATAAAAGATTATGCGAATTTTTTCAGGAATTATACTATGCAGTCGCATAGTTCAAGTCTATGCGGCCGCATAGACCATTTCTTGCCCTCCTCTTTGGCAAAGGGGCATGCGGTAACATGCTCTGGAAAACTATGCTTAGTTGTCCCCTCCAATTTCTTTGTCCATCGCTTGAATCAAGTTACTCCACTTTGTTTTAGCTTCCATGCCCAACATGAAACTTGTTCATTTGTTTGTTGTAGTCAATGTTTCATCCACCATATCTTGAGCAAGCAATCCCATAGCCTCCTTGACTCTCTTCGCTCTCGACCTAGTCATTGGTCCGCTCTCAACAATCAATGAATCTTTGTCCAAACTTGTCCTTGTATCTTAGATCACATCATCCCCTCCCTCTTCGAAAGTATTCGACCTCAAATATATACTTGCATCAAAGAGAGAGAGACCAGAGACGTTAAAAGTAGTCGAAACATTATACTCACCTAGAAAATCTAATTTGTAGACATTGTCATTGATCATTTCAAGGAATTAAAATGGATCATCTCACGATGGCTGCAATTTCGACTATCTTTGTTGCGGAAAACACTTTTTCCTTGAGTGCACCCAAACTCAATCTCCTGGTTAAAATGTAACTTGCTTTCGTCCCTTGTTTACTTGAGAAGTATAATGCTCATTCCTATTCTCAATTTGCAACCTTAGCTTTTCAAGGAGTGATTTCACCGGTTCGACCTTCTTCTTTCCATCTAAATTAACCCTTTCATTCATAGGTAAATGAATTAAATCAAAAGGTGTTAGTGGATTAAAACCATATACAACTTCAAAAGGCGAGTAAGAAGTAGTAGAATGTGTCACCCTATTATATGTAAATTCTATAAATGATAAACACTCATCCTAACTCTTCAAATTCTTATTAACTATTGTGCGTAACAGATGTATCATAATTCTATTAATTATCTCAGTTTGTCCATCAGGTTGCGGGTGACAAGTAGTAGAAAACAATAGTTTGATTCCTAACTTATTCCACAAAATCCTCCAAAAGTGACTAAGGAGTTTAATATCCCTATTCAATACAACGATCTTAGGAATCCCATGTAAGCGCACTATTTAAATAATAGATCTGCAATATTGGTGGTTTCATCAATTTTATGACATGGAATAAAATGTGTCATCTTACTAAATCTATCCACCACCACAAATATAGAATCTCTTCATTTTTTAGTCCTAGGTAAACCCAACACAAAATTCATAGACGCATCGACCTAAGGTTCACTAAGAACATGTAATGACGTATATAAACCCTGAGGTAAAACCTTAGATTTCGTCTTTTTACAAGTGGTGCATCTACTACAAACTTGATCAGCATCTACTCTCATCTTATGCCAATAAAAATGTTCACTTAGCATCTTTAAGGTTTTCTTAACCCAAAATGACCAATTAGACCTCCATTATGTGCCTCACGTATTAATAATTTTTTCATTGAACATTTAGAAACACATAACGTATTTTCCCAAAATAAATACTCATCATGCCTAAAGAATCTATCCATAACACCCTTATCGCATGATTCGTATATATTAGAAAAATCTGGATCATTAGCATACAGATCTTTAACATATTCAAATCCAAGCAATTTGATATCTAAAGAAGTTAAAAGCACATACCTTTTTGATAAAGCACCTGCTACCACATTTTCATTACCTTGTTTGTACTGAATAACATAAGGAAATGTTTCAAACTCCATCCACCTTTCATGTTTCTTGTTTAGCTTGTCTTAACCCTTTAAATGCTTTAATTACTCATGGTCGGTGTGAATCACGAATTCCTTTGGCCATAGGTAGTGTTTCCGTGTCTCCAAAGCTTGAACGAGTGTATACAACTCCTTATCATTTGTAGGATAATTGAGAGCTGCTCCACTTAACGTTTCACTAAAGTAAGCGATTGACCTTTAAGACATCTCCAATACCGATTCCTGATGCATCACATTCAATCTAAAAAATATTGTTAAAGTTAGGTAATGAAAAAATCGGCGCGGTACACAATTTATCTTTAGTAGTATTAAAATCATGTTCTTGTTCAACGCCTCAATGAAATCCTACATCTTTCTTTATAATCTCCGTGAGTGGTGTGGCAAGTGTGCTAAAGTTTTTGACAAAACGCATATAAAAACTAGCTAATCCATGAAAACTTCTTACCTCGGTTATGCTTTTTGGTATTTGCCACTTCTTGATAAGCCTTGATTTTCTCCTCATCCACTTCTATACCCTTAGCACTAACGACATAACTAAGAAAAACAACTTTTTTCTTGTAAAATGTGCACTTCTTAAATTTAGCATAAAGTTGTTCTTGCCTTAAGACCACAAGC
>CAIGRP010083936.1:0-28087 GCA_903798385.1 Fraxinus cuspidata
TTCGATGAAAAACGATGGAATTTGACAAAATGAGCGAAAAATTGGCTAAGGTGGAATTAATCCAAAGTGTGGGGACTAAATCGCAAAGTTTTAATAGAGGATTTGAACCTAGTATCGATTATTATAGAGATTGGAGTCAATTAGATGGATTTGGAAGATAGATGATCCAGAAGATACGAAAAATGGACCAAAATGATTAAAAAATGAAATTCAGAGACCAAACTACGACAAATAGAACTTTACTATAGGGGCCGACGTGCTTTTCTTTTCCCGCGCGAGACACCCTTGTGTCCATTTACTGAAAGAAAACACAATGGACGGCGTGCGAGCTATTTTTGATCTCGAACGATCCAACTTCCTCATTTGATCCAAATTCTTATAGAGCCAAATTTAACCTACTATTTAACATACAAAGGGCGGCCAAAAAGAGAAAACATATATAAAAAAACCCTATTTTTCACCACAAGAAGGAGGCGGTACAAAATTCAAAGGTAATTAATACAAAAAATTAAAGATTCAAAGTTCGGGTTGAATATTAATGAAGAAGAAATTGATTTTTCACTTTTCAATTATTGTTTTTCATTCCGTGTGATTTTTTCCAAATCTTGTTGTGCAATATACATAACAACATGTGTGATCCGATTAAGAAAAGTATTATCGAATGAAGATGAAACATTTTATTATTTATTTTAATTTAAAACAAGTGGTTAGTTAAATTCTTATTTTTCTTGATAAATCTTGCATGCGTAATTTTATTATTTGATTGCTTGATCATCAATTAAATATATAGTTGCTTGTTGTAGTGATGAGATGTTCACAATAAGTCTATAACACCGCTTAATTAACATATGTGTAATAGGTATTAGGAATAATGTATATCACGATTGCAATCTTTGAGATAATTGTGAAATTGAATGTGTTCTATTCATTCGAATTTGGACTAGGGATAGATTCGAGTTGTGATTATAATAAATTTAATTTGTTTTAGAAAAGATAATTAATTACGATAAAATTATCGATTGTTAAGAATGCACGAATGATACTAGTTACGCAATTGAGAACTGAAATAGATAATAATAGGTTGATTCGTAATCCAATACACTTATTTCATATACATATAAAATTCAAATTTTACAAGTTTTTGTAGATTAATTTAGAATAATTACAAATCGCAAATCTCTTTTGTTCGCTTACTTTGAATCTGATTAGAACTAGTACACTTAATTGAATATTATTTCTCGTGGGACCAATATGAACTATTATTATAGCATATCCAATAAATATGCAATTAATTGTCTTATGACTGATTTTCATTTGTTTAGGCTTAGGTATTTCAACATTAGCCAAACATCTCTACACTTTCAAGTATTGGTAGGAATAAGGATGACATTTCCATTGTTCATATGGAGTTTCTTCCATTTTTTAAGGGGTATCTTGTTAAGAATGCTATTTGCCGATAAAATATCTTTTCCCCCACAAGTTTTGAGGTAGACCCGAACTTATCAACATTGAGTTCGTCGTCTCTTTAAGAATTCGATTTTTACATTCAGCAACACCATTTGATTACCATGCTGATTTTCAACTTCCGTCTTATAATGTTTTAAGGCATCTAAGTAGGGAGGACATGGTTCTGGTTCCAAGAGAACTGAATTGAACCATGAACCATGGTTTTTCTAACAATGGAACCAAATGATTTTTTTAAAGATATGGAACCGAACCGAACCGAACCGTTTGGTTCTTATTTGGTTTGTTTTGAATCTAGTTTCATTTTTTAAATTTTCATATTTGTATCATATAAGTTAGTAATATATACCTAAATAAAAACATAAATATCAAACATTCAGGAAGTTCAAATTTCAATCATCGAGATCAAAAAAATCATAACTAACAAACAAAACATATTCATAATTTGAATACTCAAATTAATTTTCGTTTTTATACAAAAAAATTGTTTAATAAGTAATAGCAACGATTTACTAAATTAATTGCAATAGTTTTGAAGGCACACCCCTACAATAAAGAATGAATTATCAAAAAATTTTACAGTTCACTTTTATAGGTATCATTAACCGTTTTAATATTTCATGAATCATGAATGTTTATTAGGTTTTCCTTTATTTGTGAATAACAAAAATAATTCATCAAACAATCAAAGTAAAAAAATAGTTTAAAGACTTTTTAAGTAACCGATCAATTTCATTTTTCGATCTTAAATGACAATCCACTAACTTGATGAAATGCAATACTAGCAAACCGCGACGTTGTGTAAATTGAAAATGAGTTAAACGAAAAATGATTCAACTGAATACAAAAATAGGGTGTAAGCAACTAATGAGATGTCTGTCTCTAACGACAAAAAATCGATTAACAAATTGTATTCAATTAATGGGCTATCTCCAATGAATATAAAATTAGGATTTCCACTAATTAATATATATATAATTAAATATTAAGTTTAGTTCTGGTTCTGGTTGTGATTCTTGAACTATAAACGAACCAAAACCAAAACCAAATAGTTCTCGGTTCAAAGAACCAAAATCATTAATTTTTTTGATAGAACTAGGTTCTGGTTTGGATTTGTTTGGTCTGGACATTTTGTCCACCCCTACATCTAAGGTTTCATCTTTATTTCGTAGTAGAAAGATATACCAATACTTTGTACAATTATCAATGTAAGTTATAAAGTATTTCTTACAACCTTTAGTTTGATCACATTTCAAGTCACATATATCGCTATGTATTAACTTTAAAGTTGTCGTGTACCTTTGAATTGAGTGAAAAAGTGTTTTGGCCAACTTCGCTTCAACACATACTTCACATTTATGATATCAGAATTACACTTTGATTCATAAGTTTGCGCATTGATTTGTAATTGACGGGTTCTAATCGACTATGCCATAAACAAGACAATTCAAGTATATGAGTAGAATTCAAAGTTGTATTCATAATGCTTTGTTTTTGTACATTTGTAAGGACGTTTTGAACATTCCATCACATAGGTATCATTTACAAACATACACTTCATTCTTCGTGAGTACAAATTTATATGATACAAATACAAGTTTAAAGCTATTTGCGTTAAGTAGAGATCCATATACAAGATTCTTGCGAATATTCGGCACATGTAGAACATTGTCGAGGACAAACTCTTTACCGGATATCATTTTCAAAATAACTTTCCATTGTCCTTCAACTTTAGAACTTGCATAATTTTTCATGAAGAATTGTTTTCCATTTAATTCTTTGTAGTTTGAGAGCATGGTATTGTCTGCACAAATGTGATGGGTAGCACCGGTATCAACCCATCATTTCCTTGAATTTTCAACATTGTTACATTTAGAAATAATCGTTGAAAAATACATCTCTATATCCCTTCAGAAATGGTGTCTCTTTCAACCACATTTGCTCGTGCGTTCTTTTTAGGCTTTCTATATTAATTAGAACGATATTCAGCATTCCATAATTGTAACAATTCTCTTTAAACTTCTTGACATTTTTGGAATTGTCTCTTTTTGGTACAATACCGGAGATCTTTAGTTTCTTCTTGACAATTTTCGAACCAACTTCAACAAAAATTGCTCCGAGTTGAACAATAGATTTCCATTTGACATTTCTATTGTTTTCCTCGATTCTCAAATGGATTATCAATTTTTTCAAGTTCATCTCCTTGCATTTGTACTTGAGATAGTTCTTGAAATCTCCTCACATAAAAAGGAGTTTCTCAATGATGACTGCTAGAGTTGGCAATTTTCCAAGTCCCGTCCCGTCCCGTCCCGAACCGAACCCGCCCTGTGAAGAATAAAAAATTATTTAATTAACTATAAAAAATAACTAATTAACTGAAATTTTTTTAAAAAAAGGAGGGGCGGGAAACTGGGCAGGCCTGCGCACCGTCTTGAACCCGTCCCGTTGCCATCACTAATGGCTGCAACTTGAAAGGACCCACTCAATTTCATCTTTTCAGCATGTATGTAATGAATTAGAACTTGAAATTCGTGTACTTGACTTATCACGATTTTTGGAGTCTACCATTTTGTAATCCAAAAACTTGTTGACAATAAACTTCTTTGTTCCGGCATCCTCGGTCTTGTTCTTCTTTTCCAATGAATCCTATAAATCATTGGTCGAGTCCATCGAACTATACACTCCAAAAGTGTATTGTCCAATCCATTTAGGATGTAATTTTTGCAAAGGAATTCAAGTGCTTCCATACATCCAACACAATAATCGACTCAAGATTATTTTCTCCTTCTTATATAGTAGGGGCGCTTTTTTTTTTTAGGAACTTTGCCCAATTTAAAGTAGTAAGATAAAACAACATTTTTTTGTTGCCATCTTTTACAATCTACACCTGCAAACCTTTTCGATTTTCCCAATATGGGATGTGAGAATTTAATATAGGTATGGCCTTTGGCGGAAACACGTGATTTGTACCATTTATTTTTTGACTCAAAGTAGTCTCAACAATATTCGTTGTTGTTGTAAATAGAAGTTCAACGTACAAAATAATGAAAGAAATGAATAGCACACAAATGCTTATTTCAAAGATTAAGAAATGATGTCTAACAACGGCAACAAACAATCGAATTTGTCTTAAGATTGTTGGTAGATAGTATATTGAAATGCTTGTTTAGACAAATAAATATTTAAGTTTAATTTATAGGAGCGTAATTAAACTCTAGACATGAAAGGAAAGAAAGTAAGAAAAAGAAAAGAAAGTGAATAACGAAATTTGAGGCAAGTGAAAACACTTGTTCTGTAAGACATAATTACCACGCAACGGTGCTAACGATTTACGGCACTTACCCAAGATACAACAGATACAACTTGTGGTAGAATCACTTCAAATCACAAGTAAAAACAAACTTTGAACGAAAATTTTCCCTCTGCAAAAAAAATTGTTTTTGAAATGAATTTTGGAGAGTATTTTGTAAGAGTTTTTAATATAATTCTCAATGTAAAATGATACGGGATGCATAATGGATGTCCAAAAGATCTTATTTATAGAAGATGGGAATTGTGAATGAAGTGTCACGTCCCAAACTCAGCAACATTCACGATGGAAAACATTCATTGTTGTCTCTAGCATATCACTTGAGCGACAGTGACACCTATTCAATAGAACATCTCTTGCTCCCCCGTCGCTAAACTGTTGCTCGAGCTATGGAGTCATGCATTTATCCCAACCAATTTTTTCTTTTTTTTTTTATCTAACTTTGGATCGTAATTTCTCATTCATCCAAAATTAGTTTTGATATTCCAAATATACCACGACGATCTACTCGACAAATAGAACAAGTTACTCTATTTATATTTATAATTTGACTATCGGATCAAGTCCGAATATTTTACCGAAATTGACACAAAGTCACTTTTAAGTTATATACTTAACTAATTTTTTCATTCTCTAAACCAAATTCTAACAAAATGAAAAATCTGTTGTTTGGGAAAATAGAAACAAGTGTTCGTTTTTATAGTTCAAGTCGGAGACTTGAGTCGGTAGCAATAGTCTTTAAAAGAGAAAGATATACATGTGCGTGAGATCGGACCAAGCCCACGTGCTAGATCATGGTTTGTGGCTTGGTCGAAGACGATATTATCTTTTTGGATAAATAAATTATTTTTTATTTTATTTTATTTTAATTAGAATTTTATTACTTTCCAAAATCGAATTATTAAAAAGTGACGGTAGCACTAACATGATTATGCCACGTGACGACGACTTCTAGAATATGTTCGTCGTTTTTTCTAAAAGACACGTATTTCGGATAGAATTTGCCTAGACGAAACATATTTGTTCACGCCAATGTTTCCCACTAGTAGCGTATTTTTAGACACAATTTTTCAACTATTATGAACTGATCCCCATATTCCTGCTTAATTGATTCATTCCTTTCCCCTTGCTTTCACTTTCATTTTGCCCTGCATTCTCAAAAATAATTTTTGTACAAGTCTCTTCTTCATAAACAGGGTACAAAACATTATGCTTTCATCATTTCTAGTGGGTTGAAGTTTTGTTACAACGAGGAAAGATCTTCGTATCTCAGAAGACGATTCCCATTCATCACTGAGCATCCATGTGGGGCGAAGTCATCTTATGAACAAAGAGTCGAACTCTTGACTCGATCTACCATTTTCTTACTTCTGCTTATTACTTCTCAAGTAAATACTTTGCATATATTTAGTAATCCACCAATAAATTATCTCATGTTCATGAAGAAAAAAAAAATTAAACGCATAAATATTATAAAACAGTAATGTTGATTATAAGCAGAATTACCTTTGTCTTGGCCGATAAAAATGTAGCGGAAATCTCGATAAGCTAGCTAGCCCAACCAGTTGAAAGACAAGGAAAGAGGTGGAGTAATGAAGATGTTTGTTGATGATCATCTAATTATACCACAAATGCTGCATACAAAGTGCAGGATTTGATTAGATGACCATCAACAAAACATGTTCAGAGCACCACTGATTAATACACAGTTTGCCTTAAGCTTGAGCAAGAATTGATGTATATATTGGGTTAGGTGGGGTAGGGGGTGGATTGTTATCTCTACTCTCTCTCTCACCAAGCAAAGCATATTCTTTGAGTATAAACCTTTCTTGATTGATCTGCACTGTTCACATCTCGTTTCAATCTGGTTGTTGACTATTTATTAATATATTAGACATCAGAATTCAAGAGAAGACGATGGCCGTCATAACCCCACATTTTTTAATATTGTTTTTCTGGGAAGTGATTTTTTTTTTTTCTGCAAAAATGTGCAGTGAAAAAGAAGATAATTTTTTGAATTTAAGTGCATTCTTTTTTTTTTTTTTTTATGTAGTAACTCTCAGCCGCTACTCGTAAGTGCGCACTGGGTAAACCTCGTTTCACGTGCAATGACCCGCAAACCACACAGAAGGGATAAACTGCACTAGGAAAGCCCGGTGCGACGGGTTCGACCGAGGAAGTGTTAGCATGAGATTCGAACTCGTGACGTTCGATCTCCGCGTTCACATGCTCCACCAACTCGACCACCCTCTAAGGGATTAAGTGTAAACTTCTTTTATCGAGAAAACGTGTGAATGAAAATGAATTAAAAAAATAAATTTTAAAGAATTAGACTTGAACAAAGCTAATATTTGATTATTGGGCAGAGTTTAAATAGTTAGTGATAAATGGCTGCATTTAGGACAAAAATATTGAACCTATCCAAGTTGGTTTTGTTTTGTTTAAATTTAAAATGATTGTATGTACTAGAACAAAAGCTGAATGGTTTTGTCCTATTTTTGGTTCTAATACTCGAAAAATCAAACTTGAAATGAACCAAACTTTTATTTTTGCAAATATCGAGGCTTGTTCAATGCACCAACCACATGGAAAAACTACAATTTAAAGCAAATCATATCCACTCTTCTTTGTAGGGAAAGTATTAACTGACAGACATCGAAATTATCACAATAGATTTTTAAAAAATTGTAGGACTTGTCCAAGAATAAAAAATGGACTTTCTGATCACTGAACTTTGCAATTTGATTCCATAATTATATTTGTTCTAAATGGTTCAACTTATAAGGGAGCATTTAGTTCATTGCTTTCGAGCTTTTTTTAGTTTTACATATTGTAAATTGTCCAAAATTTGTTAGGTTTGATATTTTTAAAAATACATTTTTGAAATAAGATTAACAACTTGTTTGGTCCACGTTAATATTTTCATTCTCCTACTCATTTTCAACCACGCATTTTTCAATAAAATAATATTTTTCATCACATCAATAGTTTTTTCTTCTTTTTCAATCACATATTTCCCATTCATCACATCAACAAAATGCATTTTTCAACCCAAAATGTGCACCAAATATGGGCTAAATTTATAACATGAAACTTAAGACATGGATTTCATTCCTTAACACTGGAGACGATGGGAACTCATGATTATTTCATGGAACTCTCCATATACAAATTATGTTTGCTAAACCATGATCAATTCTGAACTTTTCAACTTATTTCAATCTCTGCTTCATTATTTTTGTTTGGTTTTGGTCCTTTTTCAACCTAATCTTCAACATCGATCCCACAACTTTTATATAAGCTTCCAATTTGATCCCTGAACCTCAATAGTCTTCTGAAATTGGTCTTTTGCAAGTTTTAAAAATGTGCAATTTAATTCCTAAACTTTCAATAAGTTGAATTTAACTCACTAAACGCAAGATTTTCCTTCGATTACTCCCTTAATGCTTTTTACTAACTACATACTATCTGACTAACCTTCAATTGCATCGGTGCAACTCTAATTAGCTCAAAATCATCATTTTTGCTCCAAATGCCTCGAAGTCTAAGTTTTACATACAATAACAACATTTGACATAAATTAAGTAAAATTTTGCTTAAATTTACTAATATAATTCAAATTTACAAATATTCATCTACGCGATGATATGATGCCTGTTAATATAAGGAATCCAAGACCAAAAAAGGTGAAAAACTTGAGGCGTATATGACGCAGTGATCATCTACAATTTGTATGATGAACGCGGATACTGAACTTAGGACGCTATACTTAAAAGAAGAAGTCTCACGCGTCTAAGAAAATCATCTAATCAATCGGGCGATAGTAAAGCTACTAATCGGACCCTTATTCAATATGGTTTGCTGAATATCTTAAATAACATGAAAGGGGTGTCTAATAAGGCTTATTTCCTAAATTTTGTCGAGTCAATTTATTATTTGCTTGTATTTTGTTACTGTAGATTGGATTTTTTTTATTTTTTTGGTAAGATTTACCATTTTTAAAATGTATATTACTTGATAATGTATTAACATAAAATTGTTTTATTTTATTGAATAATCAAATTTATAATGTCACAACAATTTCTAAAAAAATCCAAATTAAACTTGTTTTCTATTTTAAGAATAAGTTTCCATAATGACAAACTAAACCCCCTTTTTTGTAATTTTAACTGTTGTTTGATCCACAAAATAAATTTTTCTCTCTTATTTTCAATAAAATAATATTACGTGTAAATTCAAAACATTTTTTAAATTTTTTAACCATACATTCTTCATCAAATTACTATTTCAAAAATGCATTTTTGTCAAAAAGAAAAGAAAAGAGAGAGAGACTCAAACAAGCTCTTAAAATAGACATTAAGAATATAAAATAAAATGCAAATCTAACGGCGCATAAGATTCTCAATTTATTCTTATCATAAGACCCGGATCTCGACCAGTTCTGATCGATGACTCATTTATAGGAATGTGCAATTAATCCATTGGATCATGCTACATGTACCGAATTTTTTTATCGATTTTTTACCTACTACTCACAATGGGGATGAGAACCACATTGTCGAAATTTTTAAATACATGTGAGGGGAATAATCACAAACCATTATGTAAAAATGGATTAACCCTTAATCCATTATTAACTCGCGAGCTGTTCGATTTTTGAAAACCGTCTGGCTAGTTATAAGTGAACCGGACAGGCCAAAAATCTTGCATACAAAGCCCAAAATTTCTCCTCCCACATCGATTTAGCCGTCTCTTGCAATTCCCAAAGAATCCAAGACTTCGATTTCAAGTTGTATTGGACGGAAGAAGAACATGTAAGTCTGAGAAATTCAGGTTTTTTTTGGTGAATCTCAAATTTTTGCCATTAAAATATGTGAGAAGAAGATTATTTTATTATTTTTTGGTGCTGGTTGCCTTTTCTTTTTGCTTTGATTTCATATTTCACCACAATTTCCTTTCCTCATTTTAATTGTCTATCTGTTGTATATTATACACAGTGTTGTTTTTCTTCATCTAACCACGTGATATTTATTGACATGAAGTTATTAGTACAATATATGAGCATTGATGGTATTAGAGAAGAGATGTTGGGCACTGAGCAATTTTAGCATTGACACGAGAAGAAATTTCTTCTCATCTATACGAAGCTTAAGGTTTGAGAGGCTTTCCTCTCTTGAAAGTTTTGCTATTTGGTTAAAATCAAATTTTCACTTCTATCTGATTGGATTAGACCAAGTCATCTCTCTTTCAAACATACCTGTGACCTCCCAAATTGATGGTTTTCTGTTATTTGTTATAATTTTTGGTAGAAGTTAAAAATTTTCATTACTGCATAAATTTGGTTGATGGAGAGGAGATGAAACCGTAACATTTATTTTCTGAATTCTGCTTTTGTCCAGGTTATTGAAACAATGTTTCTGTGACAAATATCTCCTTTTCTACTTGGGCCAAACCCTCTTCAGCTCTTCCAACTTCCAGGCTACAGCCGCAGCATTTGAGGACTGTGGTAAATTGTTTAGTTTTTTGCTGCAATTTCAATAAGTAATTACAACATATCTTTAGGTTTTTTTGGGTTTATTCTATTTTGCTACAATTAATGTTCCTTTACAATTGACAATGGGTATTTTTATTCTTTTAAGCTTTTTTTTTTATTTGCTGAAATATGATTGGATTTAGCAGTGTTTCTGAAATTTAATTTTAGTACCTTGGACTTTGAGTTCAAAACTAGGCCAATTTATATTATTGGTGAAAGTCATGTTGGCAAATATCTTCCTTACAGTGAAATTTGATTTTAGTACCTTGGACTTTGAGTTCAAAACTAGGCCAATATATATTATTGGTGAAAGTTATGTTGGCAAATATCTTCCTTACAGTGTTTCTGAAATTTGATTTTAGTAACTTGGACTTTGAGTTCATAACTATGCCAATTTATAGTATTGGTTAAAGTTATTTTGGAAAATATCTTCCAGCACTTGGATATTATATTCTAATGAAGAATGGCGAGTTGTCTACAGAGAAAATGGTGAATTTGTGTGGTGTTGCTATAGGAAATGGATTGAATGATCCAGGGATTCAGGTGGCAACTTTGTTGTTCGATTTGAAATAAAAGTTGGTTCTTTTTCTTTTTCAGTCTTTGGTTTGATGCTGGCACAAAGATGCAGAGATAATAATTACTTATTTTTCTTGACTTTTTTGGCGGTCTTGTAGGCTTTTCAGATTTCTGCTTATAAGCAAAGTTAACACTGGATCCAACAAATTTATTAACTAAATTCACCGAGATTAGGATCTTCTTTAAATTTGTGGTTTGTTGACAATGAAATCCAAACTTTACTAATTCTCCTAAATTTATAAATTTCTCAGGTACATTTAGCTACTGTCCTGTAAATAATTTATTCACATGCATTATTATAATCAATATTTAACTTAAAATAGGTTAAATCATTAAAGAGACAAATGTCCGAGGTAAAAATAATAATTTTAAAAATTGAGTTGAATTAAGTCGTTCTTGCTTTATACAATCAATTTGTAGAGATTCATATCAAAATTGAATGGACCAGTTCCATAGGCTTTGTTTCTTCAAAGAAACAAAAGGGCCTCCAAATTTTGGTTCACCCAATGTGATCCTCTGTTGAACAACTAATTTTTGAGTCAATGGCAATATATATACAAGTCCAATCATATATTGTGGTCACCCCTTTTGTCTCATTATTGAAGGCTCATTAAATTATGTGGTCCACAATTACAGACCGTCAATATGTCTTGATTCTCATGAATACCGTCAATATGTCTTGATTCTCATGAATATGTCCTAAATTATGGATTAAAAATTCAAATAATGAAGTGGGATTAGGTTGAAAAATGTAATCCTTAATAAAATAAGAATTCTTTACCTGAGGGGAAAAAAATTATTCTTGAGGGTCGTTTTCATGGGATGTTGGAAAATCAAGAAACCTTTTTCATTTTCACAATCTCTCCGTCTCTTCTCTCTGTAGATTGTGATTTCAGAGAAACAGAAAACAAAAGGTTGTGAATTTGAATTGAAATTGAAATCGGGATATTTGTTGTTCGATTTGAAATAAAAGATGGTTCTTTTTCTTTTTCAGTCTTTGGTTTGATGCTGGCACAAAGATGCAAAGATAATAATTACTTTTTTTTCTTGACTTTTTTGGGGGTCCTGTTGGCTTTTCAGATTTCTGCTTATAAGCAAAGTTAACACTGGATCCAACAAATTTATTAACTAAATTCACCGATGATTAGGATCTTCTTTAAATTTGTGGTTTGTTGATGATGAAATCCAAACTTTACTAATTCTCCAAAATTTATAAATTTCAGGGTGTGGACAATCCTATTCCACCCTATCTTAAGTGTGGCAAACAGCATAAAGGAAAGTGTCTGATGTGAAAGAACATATAGTTTCGATGTAGTAAGTTAGGCCAAATGGCTCGAAATTGCACGAAATTTGTTTATAAAAAGAATGAGGAGCAGGATAAGAATAATATATGAAAAGCTTGAGACTTTTCTATCAATGAGCGAGAGATAGAGAAGAACCCCAACGTTATAACATGTACTCTTTTGATAACTGGTTTTCTCACTTATGCGTTATTTGATTCTAGAGCAACACATTCTTATGTTTCATCGCCTTTAGTAGCTTAATCTAAATATTGCATGTGATAAGTCTAATAGTATACTGGAGGTTAACATTCCATTAGGTAGGGTGCTAAACATAGATAAGATAGAACTTCAAGTGCTTCCAATATTGGTCTGATCAATGAAAAGCAAAAGACCCTTTTGGAAAAACATCAGTTTGATGATTTTGGATTGACTGAATATGGTAATTGGAGTGAGGCTACAAATACTAGAACAGAGTCTTGAACTATATGACTGGTTTAGCCTCTTTATACGACTTCAAGTTGAAAAATTAGTTTATATTTAGGTTTAATTTTGAAATTTCTATGTTTACAATGTCCCATATTTTATACTAAAGGATTTAATACCTTTTTTTTTCTGATTATTTGCATAGGTTTACTTAGAGATTAATAAGTGGAACAACATGGGGATTATAAAAGACGGTTCAATATCCGGTAATTTGCCGAGCAGCAGCGATGCCTTTGCAGTTAATTATCCTGGTTACCCTTCTTCCATCAAACGTGCAGTTGAGACTCTCGGTGGCACCGAAGGCATTGTGAAGGTATACACGTGGGAGTGCCGCCACTCTGTATCATATGTGAATTATGTGCGCATGTGAAGTGTATAGTGTATTCTGTCACATGTAGTGTGTACACATATTTCTTTGAATGAGTTATGGAGGCTATTTGAACTAATGCAGCATGTTTGATATATAACTTTAATATATGGAATACTTTTTTGCGCTCAAGGAGTTAAATTTGTTCAATTATTTTCTAGTGGTGGAGAGTTTTGAAAGATTAGAACTACCGGTGAGATAAAATTGATTCGGCTCAAGTCTAAGGCACGCAGTTAAGATTATTAATAAGATCAAGATTATGAGTCTGCTCATTGGTGAAGGTTCTGCATTTGGGTGAGCTGGTATTTTGAGGGTGTTTTGAATATGAGGAATCTTCCTATTGCCAATTGGGGTTGCCCTGAGGGTGCGAATACTTTGAACCTTCAAGAGTTGGAACCTATCACTTTTGGATATCTGGGGTGCAGCTTGACATGTTGGAAGAGGGATTATACATCGAAGGGAGGTAAGTTGATACTGATGAAGTAGCAATCTGTTCATATTACACCTCTTCGTTCGGAATCCTAGCTTATCTCCAAGAGATGTAGATGCTGCGGAGGTATCTTTTCTGGGATGTAAAGGAGTGTGAGAAAAAAATTATTATATGATTAAGTGGGATGTTGTAACCTCTTTAATTAGAGATATAAGTTTAGGAGGCGGTGGCATAAGTGCACTCAGCAGAGATTTTCTTGAAACGCGTGCATATGGAGGTTTGGAAGAGTATTATAAATGATTTGTCAGAATTTTTAGGGCTTATTTGCTTTGTGATGGGTAAAGGGGATACAATTAGATTCTTAATGATAAAGTAACAGCACTCTCCTAAAAGAACGTTTTCTGGACAACTTCTAGGTGATAGAACTGGCAAATTTCAGCAATAATATGGTTTCTTAACACATGTTGTTTAGGAGTGCTTTGCTGGATTAAAAAGTTAGATCGACCCAAGCTTTTTGCCCTTAATCGTATGAGGTAAGTATATATGGGGACCTAAGCCCAATGCAAATTTTTTTTTAATAGAGTTTGACATGGAACTCCAGTCTTATGATTGAAAATGTTGCTGAAATTTCAATTGTTGGTATGATGCCGAACCGGGCCACCACTTGGGATGGGAATGGCTCAGCCCACATGCATCATTTGATGAAAGCACTCACAGGTAGCTTTTGACTTACGCCCGCATNGTCTTATGATTGAAGATGTTGCTGAAATTTCAATTGTTGGTATGATGCAGAACCGGGCCGCCCCTTGGGATGGGAATGGCTCAGCCCACACGCATCATTTGATGAAAGCACTCACAGGTAGCTTTTGACTTACGCCCGCATAGGCTTAGCTCATCAAACAAGTTCGCCAAAGGTAAATTTAGTTGAAGAGATCGAATCGAAGTCACAAATTCAACCATTCGAATGGTCAATCAGCCCTTCCCGGAGGGTACTTTCTCAGAGAAAATTTTTGTGGATATGGAATTAAAAAATTGTTGATTTTTTATGTATTTTATTTGGTTGAGGAAACATAAAGATTTTTTTCATTGCTCACCTCTGTGTGATGTTGGTGATTACTTGTGGTGGAGGGGGAACCTTCAAAGAAATTGAGTGTCCTATTTCAAGGATTAAATTATTCTTTCCACAATTAATAGTCTAACGTTATGAAATTTTCTACTTTGTTATTGTGGTTTTTTTTTTTTTTCATTTTATGCTATGGATTTTAAGTAAACAACACTACAAAGAAAAGAAACAAGTATTTTTGAAATTATTCTTCCTACAATTTCTCTTCCAAATTCTTATTTTTTCTTCATCAACTGCTTTCTCTTTCACGATTTGGTTACTTTATTTTCCTCCTCCTAGGAAGGACAAGCAGACCTCTTATGTGGATAGTGATTGTTCCATAAACTCTTGCCATGCAACTGACGCTCTTGGGCATACATTTATAGTTCTCCAATGTGTTGCTACCATGAGATGTTCTCTATATTATTCCATTTCTTGTTCTAGACCACCTTTCTTCCCTTGCATTTTTAGTAACATATACGGACATCACGAATTCTCTTCCTGCCACATTAATCTATATTCCCGTGTTTCCAGGTTCGTACACAGCAGTCAAACAAAATGGAGCTATATTTTCGTCCTGGAGATCCATATTCACACCCAGCCTTTGGCGAACTTCGGCCCTGTAATAATTTTTTGTTGAAGATTTCTAAAAAGAAATTTAGAAATGCCCAAACAACTGGGTACAACAAGGGAGTATCTGAACATTCAGCAGATCGAATTAATTTTAAGCAGAATATTTCCAACGATAACTTATCAGAAGCTCTACAGCAAATCAATCAACCTGAATGTGAATCCAATGCTGCTTCTGCAGAACTTGAAGTCCAGCTACCTAGACAAGTACAACCGGAGCTTTATGCTGATATTGTTGCTCGAGTTTCAGAGGCTTATAATTTTAATGGTCAGATGGGTATTATATTATTTGGAGGTTTTCTACTACCTTTCCCATTATTCCTGTAGCCGTTGTATTTTGTACCCACGTGTTTTGTTTCCTGAAGGAATGGTGGATTACCAGCATGTTCTTGCTGTTCATGCTGATGTTGCCCGAAGAAGGAAAAGAAAGTGGGCTGAAGTGGAACCGCAGTTTGGTTAGTCTTCTTTCATTATTGTGAACTATTGCACAGGACGGAAATTGCTCTTGGTTTATCTAACTTCCCTTTCTTGTTTATTCTACTTGAAGAGAAGGGTGGACTCATGGATGTTGATCAAGAGGATTTGATGATATTAGTACCACCACTTTTTTCAATAAAGGATGTACCAGAGAAAGTAGCGTAAGATGCTTTAGCTTTACTTCTTCCAGTTAAAAATATGACTTTCTTTATTGCGAAGTTTCATTCTTCTGACCGACAAAAGATTAAGAGTTGCACACTGGCAATCAGAGAAGCGTTAAATTTATTTAAGGTAGCTTTGAAGTTTAAGTCACGTTGAATGGAGAATATCAAAATATTTGAGTCAAGTTCTTACTATAGTTGTCAAAAAGAAACTACTGTTAGTTTTTAACTTTCAAACCGTTAAAAGAAATATGGTATCTATAACACATGGTCAATGGCTCTTCAAGGGCTGGATATTTGCTTGCAGGTTAGGAGGCCTAATTATATGCAAGAAACATAATGAAACTAATGATGTTTTCTACATTGTCATAGTACAAGAGAATATCGGAGAAGGTATTATGATACTTTATCAGGAAGATCTAATGCTCCTGATTGTTTGGGGCAGATGTATGGATGGTGTATTTGGAATCAGAGAAATGTTAAATTTGAGTAGAAGACCATTGTACACCTTTTGCAGTTATGGTAGGATAGAGTTTTCTTTTGGGGTGTCTTCACTGAAGGCCTACAGGAGTTTGCTTTGGGATGTCTAAATTTCCAGCGTGATTGAAGCAATGAGTTTTGACAATCCTGTTGAACAATTAACAAAAAATTAAGCGTTGTAATGAATTTGGGATCTGCTAAGTGAATATTTTTTTCCCACTTTTTCAGTACATATCTAGAATTAGCAATGGACTACTTACTAAAAGATCTAGCAATGTAGCAATGGAAACTTACTAAAAGATATGATCTTTTTGGGGGTAGTTTCCTTTTGTTTATGGCCATTGCTTTCTGGACTATGAATAATTCCTCGTCCAGTCTTAATGAGTTTCATATGCAGGTTGTTCAAATTTCATTAAAGGGAATTTTATGCAGCATCGTGAATGAATAAGATAAAAATAGTTAATGCTAAAATTCTCTTTGATTATTCCTGAATGAAGTATAGAAGGGCTCAGTAGTTCTTGTAGAATGAATCTTAACCTGATCATAAATATGGCTTCAATGGTTAGAAGCTTATTGATTCTTCTCTAACCTGATTTGGAAATTTCTTTGACCACAAATTATAAGGCTTCAGATATTGATTTTTTAGGTTGTTGTATTGTTCCTTAAAGACTTCAGTCACTATTATGGTTCAAGCATTGGTTGACATGCTGATTGCTTGAATACACACGTGACGTTAAAAGATTAACTGCTTTTAGCTCTGATCTTAGTGATTTTGAAGTTGCAGGTTAAAACCATCAGTAGATCTGAGCTCGAAAAAGAAACAAGAGGGAGTTGTCCAACATCGTTGGGAGGTATGTTGATGATTAGCAAAAAAAGTGTTGCATTCTCTTAGTTTAATACGTGTTTTTTTTCCCAATATTGAACTCGTATTCCTTTAGTTCCCTTTTTTCAAGTTTTCTCGCATTAAATGATGTTAATGCATATGGCTAGTTTCTTCTGTATTTTTTGAAAGGATATATTAACATAATTTAATTGAATTGACACATCACTCAAATGATCTCAAACTCAATTCTAGTGCAACTATATTTAAATTTGAAAGTATTGATTCACGTATTCAAGAACATGTGCATGTTGGTAATTCTGAAGTGTTCATTTTGGACTGCCTCAGTTCGTTTTGTAAAGTGAACTAACAATTTTTTTAGCTGGTCTGTTGACGATTTCTTGTAGACGTAAGTTTCCTCTTTAAGTTGAAAAAATAAATACTCACTCTTCATTCCTCTGAATGGCTATCTATTGCAAAATTCTCAGGCTTATATTTCCTGGTGTGTGATGGTCTACCACTCGCAAAACATTCAATTGTTATGTAGATTTCATGCTGCCTGTTTTATCTTATGAGAAATTTTGGTTGCTTAGTGTATGGATTAGGTCTATTTAATCTCTAAGATATTTGTCCACTTCATTGATTTAGAATTGATATATCTGCCATTTTTTCATCTTATAATCAATGTCCAGTGCATGTATGAAAACTGTGAAATTTCTAAAATCTAAAGATCATTGTCCAGTTCACCGTTTAATAATTGACTCTTCTTCAATTTATTTGATGCAGATGGAGATAGAGCCAAGTCTTGCCATTGACTTCAACATCAAAGATATCCTAGTTCTTTAGAATTTATGTTTCTTGTTGTGGTTTTTGTCTTGGCTCATAAATATTTTTTTCAATGTGCATGCTTGCCTTTGGTACTCCAGAAAAGCAAATTTTGATCGAACCCATATTTGCTCTTAGCTTGAGTTCGCCTCTGACCATCATATGAAATGTGAATAACCTGTCCTCATACAGTGTTCCATGTCAGAATAGGTAGATTTATTTTGGAAAAGACTACTTATTTGACTTTACCCCCCTTTTCTTCTTTTTTTTTTTGCCAAATTGAAGTGAATTGCCAGATTTCAATATCATAAAATTGGATGAATCCCTCCTTTTTCTGATCCAGTTCTTCCATACCGTGAACCCTAGTTAGATTTAGGCGTGCTACACTTTATAGTTATTGAGAGAATCCAAGTACTCTCTTTTGGATTCAATAATCGTATCTCTAGTGCTTTTTTTCCCCTCAAAATGTTTCTTGTTCTAGCAATCTCTAAATTCCATGCTTGTACTTGGGTTGGCCATGGTGGCTTTAAAAGATTTCTTACTTGACAAAAATATATTATGGTAGAACAATATCATTCAACTTGGAAATAGAATACTAATTATTTTCGCATCAACAACAACAATAACAGAGTGAACCTTAATAAAAATCGGGTTGATTACATGGATTCTTTTTCGCCACTCTGTGCAGTTCATTTTTACATCTTCCCAAAAATACAACGAAATCAAATCTTTGCAACCACATTAGGCCATGTTAATTTTGTAATTTGGATGCACTTATTTTTGGAAAACAGGAAATGATTTGTTAACCATTTGTTCTTATTTAATACACTATTATCTCAATAGCAATTATAGACTTCAGTCTTCATGCAGTTTATCATTATTGACCTGCTAAATCTCTTTCTTTGATTGATATTCAGTTTCATCATATTATTCTCACCCCCTTAAAAAAACTCTTTCTTGATTTTTTTATTTTAATGATTGAATGGTGAAAAGATTTCACTGCAAATTCATCTCTTTGCATCGCTAAAAATTACTTTAAATTTCCTTAGAGAATATTATCTCTATAGATTCACCTATAATATATTCATTGTTGTATGCATTATGGAATTTGGTAGATATCTTTAATTTCGGTTCATAGACTGAGCATGTAGAATCGCCCTAAAGAACCACCCACTTCCCTTGTACCTAATGAAAACTTTGATAAGCGACATCTATTTTTATGTAGTTTCCTCTATCTTTTCTATGAAACTTAACTTTCCAATATTTTTTATTGTTTTTTCAAGAACCTTCTGACACTATCTTGTTTACTTGTATGATTCTTTCCATGAGAAACCATAAGTCTGCTTCCAATCTTTGTGCTCCATCGTATATCTTCCTTTTTTTTTTAAGATATAGTTTGTTCATATATATGCTTTTTACTTATATCTTTATGATGTTCAGAGTATTTGCTCCAGCAGTTGAGCATGCTTACTGTTGGACCTTGTTGATGAGTTTCATATGTGGCGGCTGATTGCAAGATCTGAACGCTTCTATTCTGCAATGCCTTTTTTGTTTACACTTGACATTCATACAGATTCCTAAGAAAGTAAATTGGGAAAAATACATAGCTCGAGACTCGGATCAGTGGAAATGGCAGACAGCTGTATGTGAATTGTTTGATGAGCGTCCGATATGGGTCAAAGACTCATTGGCTGAACGTTTGCTCGACAGAGGCCTGGCTTTCAAATCTGAGATGCTTCGGAGGTAGTCTTTGTGTTAACTGGATTGTTATATAGCTAATGTTGCGTAGATATTATGTGCTGAAATAAAGATTTGTAAAGGTGGTCTTTCTCATTATTTATGTTAATCCATTTAACTTATTACAGGCTTCTTTTCAGAGCAGCTTATTATTTCTCTAATGGGCCATTCCTTAGGTTCTGGATCAGAAAAGGATATGATCCTCGCAAGGACCCTGAATCTCGCATGTTAGTGTACCAACCCAATAAACTCTCCCATCTTTAACTACAATGCAAGTTTCATATTTTAGGCATGTGCATAGTTAGAAGTGCTTGACTGAAATAAGTTTGGCTTGGTACTTGAGAACAAACTAGCAGCAGCAGGCCCGTCTTTTATGAGTTTATTTTATATTTTTATTTTTCTTAGACACCACCCCTCACCTGGGGGTACGGGAGGTGTTAGGTTGGTTGGAAGCTACAATAGAAACTTGTGACAACATTGACAATTATAAAGACTCCAAAATTTGATCTTGATAATGCCTTGCTTTGTCTGGAGAAATCCGCACATCACAAACAAAAAGACGGTGACTATTTGCCCAGGAGGAAGAGGTCATCGCATGAAATGAACAGGATGACTCCGGTCTCTGGATTATGTATTTTCTAAAATATTTCTTTTGTAAATTCAGTTTCTTCAAAATCTTAAGGGAACTAATGAAGTGGAAAGTTTGCTAAATTTACTTTATTTCTTTCTGTCATTCCTCTCTCCACAATGGTAGAGTTTTGAGTTTTGATAGTTCTGGTGTGTTTCTATGTAAATTCTTTTTCCTTTATCATGTACATCGAAACACCTTTTCTCATTGCGACCTTCAATGAGAAATTCAAAATCCCTACAATATGAAGACATTTACCTGTAATTTACTCCTAAAGAAACTCAACACTAGTGATATGTTACCAGTGCCTCAATCCTAAAACGCTCCTCTCTAATGTTTTTTGCTATGAGTATGATGTACCCAAAAGCTATAGCTGATGGGGAAGTGCAATCCACTCTGTACTACCCAGAACCAAGCCTAGGAATCCACCTCAAGCCCACTCCATTTGGGCCTCACTTCAAAGGACACCTTATAAAGGCACAATTTGGCCAGTCTCAAATAGCGACAACAGGTCCACTCCCATTTCAAGTATGCTCATGTATTACACACCCACTCCATAGAAATGCTTCAGCATTGACTTGAACAAGGGACCTCCAACTATGATACCCACTGATGTTGAGAGATGTGATCAATTTGCTCAAAAGCTATAGCTGATGGAGGAGGTGCAATCCACACTATATCACCCAGAACGAAGCCCGGGAATCCACCCTGAGCACACTCTGTTTGGGTCTCACTTCAAAGGACGCCAAATGAAGGAGCTATTGGGCGACTCCCAAATAGCGACAATAAACCATCCCGTTTGAAGCACGCTCCTGCATGAGATTAGGCAAAACAATGAGCCCAATCCCATTTCTTCTTGTAGTGCACTTCTGCTAGGGAATATGGTTGAGGCTGTTTCTGATATTTGGGGGTTTGTTGTCCTCTCTGTATTTTTGTCCAATATATACCGTACAAAGTTCAGATATTTTGGATTTAGGAAGGAGGCGAGAATTGTATGACTATGTTATAATGGCTGTAATATGGTCTAAATCTTTCACAATCATTCCTCTAATGTTTCATCATCTCTGGGACAAAATGGTGTGTATACTCAGATAGTTTTGTTTTCCCTTACATGCATTTGATTACTCCTTGTCCTCTACCTTTTCATCTCCATAACTTAAATTCTTTGTTTCACAAAATAAAAGAAATTGTAAAATAAAGAAACAAGCACCCGATTGATTGCTTAGAAGACTTATTTTGTGGTTGTAATGACATTTTTTTTTCACCCTTCTAGATGACTACCTCTTCTATTCCAAATTGAGTGTTGCGATTGTGATTTAGATAAAAGTTGGAAAAGTTATGTTCATATAGTTCTCTGTGTACCTTCCTGAAGATCATTTGAATACTAGAAAGAGGACATTTAGTTGGAAATAAGACTGGAAGAAAAATGAATCCACTCATTTTGGGACCATCGGGAGTGCTAAGTCTTGTTATCCATTGCAAAGAAAAATAAAATTTACCGAACTCTTGAACTAGAATTTCTTTCGTCGAATATGTTTGTACTAGAAAAAGTATTGTACTGATGTTAAGAAGATATTTATGTTTTGACTTTATTTAGTCTCAATGTAATATGTAATTGTTGTTCTCTTACAGTTGGTGATAGTTATGTAACATGTTACGAACTCCCTTAATTGAATGGTATTTTTACTTGACAAAAATTTTAGTATATTGCAATTGGCCTATTCTAACATTCTGTGCTTTATTTGAATAGATATCAAAGGACTGATTTTCGGGTACCACTATCCCTACGAAGCTATGATGATGCTAATGTTGCATCTGAGTAAGTACTTTCACAAATTCGTACCTTGTAGATATATTAGTTTGCCTCGAGTATCACAATAAAATAAGCCAAGAATCACAGTATCTACATCTCTTTTCATGGGTTATTAAATTGAAGTCAAACAGTGGCCGGCCTTGGTTCATTAAATATTAATTTTATTTTTTATTACCATAGTACATCTCATACATATTGTTAGCGACATGTTTTAGTCTTTAAAGTAATGGAAAGTAACAACGATAAACTTCAAATTATACATTTTCCTGACAGAGATTCTTGTCTACAATTTGACCAAGCTTTTATCATCAAAGAAGTATAGTTGTCTGTTACTGGTGTAATATTCTCAATCACTAAGAATTTTACCATCTGCTACTGGCGTCTTATTTCCGTAATATGATATCTGAAACTCTTCAAGCATAGTGGTAAAACTACATTTCTGTAGGTGGTGATGAGCATTTCCTTCATTTCTGTCTCACTCTGCCGTACTTATTAATGTCTCTATTCTGCAGATCAAAGCTCAGATGGGAGGATATTTGTGCCTTTCGAGTTTTTCCTCATAAGTCCCAAATCTCATTGCAACTCTTTGAACTTAAGGATGACTATATTCAGCAGGAAATCAGAAAACATCCGAGTCGAACAACCTGCAGTGTATGTTTATTCATGTCTGTTTCTAATATTGTCTCGACGGTAGTTTTTGAAGTTTTGAATTTTTTTTAATTTCATAGCCACTTATATCTGGACGTAAGATTTTAGGACGTGTCATGCGAAATGATGCATAAGCTATCTATTTTGAAGTGAGAAACTTTTGCATAAATCCTCAAGTGATAGTTTATGATCTCGGACTCAGCTATGATTCTATGCCTTGATGACAATTATGACATTTACTATATTTAGCTGCTTTAGCATTTCTACGTAAATCTGATGTGCCTCCTCGGTTTGAGGTTATAATAAACAAAGTTAAATGAATTTATCCTACCCATAATAAAAATGTGAGTAACCAGAAAAGGGAAATTAACAAGAATCAAAATTAATTAGTTACTCATCAAAGATTCATCTATTATAGACTAGGATTGGATATTAAAAATTGTAAATCTATTTTGCATACAATGGTTATTTGTTTACTATATTAAAAATGAGGTTCTTTATTCCTGACCAACAGACTTATAGAAAGGATCCTGATTTCATTATTGCATGCTTTGAATAACTAAATTTCTATTTGTGGTCAATTTATTCTTTCTTTAAGTAGGTATTGTCTCTAATTCGTACTGACTGTTCTTACTTAGGGGTGAACATGAATGAATTGAGCCAAAAATTTGATGAAATTACCTTTCATATTTTGTTAAATAAAAGGATTTTGGATGTGTTCCAAGAATTTTTATATAAGAGAAAAAAATTTAGCTTGACCCAGATGAAAGGAAAGAAAATCTACAGAGCTTTCCAAAAATAGTATTAGATTTTGTGATAAAGTGATTAAAACAATCCCTGCTATATCTACTCATCCAACATATTCCTTATCGAAAGTGAGATTCAAGTAAAATAATGTCTGGTTTGATTTTGGGCATAGTTGTCAAGCTTTCTTTCCTATCACCTTCATATTCCTCTGCAATTTGCCTATTTCCATTTCAGTAAATTATTTCTGTACGTGTAGTTCTTCTGTAGATATATATGTATATATTCTGACTTCATTTTGTTTACAGTTGGCAACTGGATGGTTTTTATCACGTGTGATTGATAGGTTGAGATTGTGTGTTGCGGTGAGGTTTCTGTCAGTGTACCCTAAGGATGGTGCAGAATCCTTGTTGAGATCTGTTTCTAATCGCTTTGAAAAGTCAAAGAGGATGCCCATTTATATGAAAGACAAGAGAGTTGATGAAGAAGGTCAACAGCCCAATAAAGGTGTGAATCAATTAGCAGAATCTATATTATACATTCCTGATTCTTTGTGAAACCATTTCCATATCTTCTCCCTGTTCGTGAGTTATTTTCAACAAATGTTAAACATCTCCTCCTTATAAAGCTACGAATTTTCTCTGTTGAGTCTTCGACATTCTCCAGCTTTTTTTACAGTTTTGACATTAAATTATTCAGATCATGCTATATACAACTTTAAATTTGGCTGCCACAAAGATACTGCTGCTATTAGCCAGTCGTATCTTTTATCTGCTAAAATACCATTTTTGCATCTTACATCACAGAAGTGATGGATAATGAAGGCAAAGAACCCAATGAAGATGGTGAAGATGAGGAAGATGAAAATGAAGATGACAATCTTGGAGAGGATATGGACGCAGACGAGCCATTTGACCTGGTCAATATAACTTTTCCTTTTATGCTTTTGCCTTCTACTATTGTGCATATACCCAGTTACATTTACTAGTTCTTTGGTTCTTTCTTTTAACATCAACTGAACGACTTGACACCTCCTAAAGTTCCAATTTCTTGTTTCCAGGTCAGTCACCAAAGGAATTTCTCGCTACAACCATGTACATGTATCCTCGCATAATTCTCTTGTTTTTTACTCTGTTTTTCAACACCTTTTTTTTTTTTTGAGATATTTATAAGAATGTGCCTCTTCCGTCCACTAGTCACCATAATATAACTCCCAAGAAACAAGGAGAAGAAAGTATGTTTTATGAAAAACCATGCGAGATCTGTAATAAGTTAAAACAAACAAAATCTGCATATTCCTTTCCTTTACGAACGTTAATCAGATACAGAGAAAGAGAACGTCTCAAGGGAGTATCTTCAGGACCTATTCGGTAGTTTTCCATTTGGTGTAGATCATGAACAAGATGATGATGATGATGCTCATCCTACTGCCGGGGAGTATCAGATATATGAACAATATAGCGATGACAACTATTCTGAAGGCGAAGGTTACTGAAGAACTATTTTAACCATTTGTATTTCATATTAATGTATATATACGCACACCATAATCTCTCTCTTACCATTAATTTAAAACTTTGGATTTGTTCATATTCGAATAATTTAGAATTTTGGACTCCTTGTCGCAGCTGAATATGGCCACCTAACAATTGCTACAAGAGAAGAAACATATTTCCACCGAGATGAACAAAATTGAACCAGTAAAATATATGTTGTGGCAACCATTGAAACAAATGGGAAACTAGAGCTATTCGTATACGTTACTGAGGGAGTTTTATGTCATAAGTTTTGATATCATCTTGAGGAAATTGGAGCATGAATTGTATGTGTCTTCTCCATCTTCATCTTCATCTCCGTCTTCATCTCCAACGTAAACCATCTTCATCTTCATCTCCAACCTAAACCATCACATTACACGTCAAAACTAAAACGTAAAAAAAATCACCACATATCAATGCTCGCGGGGAGGGAAATGATGCACTTGAATAAGCCATGTTTGGATTCATTGCACTATTCGCTTACCTTCAATTCAATTTTTTACTTGATAACTCCTATTTCTCAATTCAATTTTTTTTTTTTTTCATTTTAAAATGTGCATATAAAATTGCTTGATTTTCCTTTATACTCGAACCGAACTCAATCTTGTCCCTAATTTTTTGCAATGCATGTACCACATGTATTTTTTTGAACATTTAGAAAGTAAAAAATGTTGAGAGGTTTTTTTAGAGAAACAATTAGTGAAACACAACTATCATTTAATTCATGATCATCAAATTTTTAAATGTATTCAACATCACTTGAATAATCTCTTGGTCAGTAGGCATTTCATTATCTATAATTATTCTTAGGAAAATTCAAGATGCGCTTGACACATATCACATTTTTTATAACTTTGATATTTATGTACTCTTTCGATAAATTATAAAATAATAACTCATCTGAAGTAATAAATTTTTGCAATCTCCATATTATTATTTATAGAGATTTTACTGCAAATGAATTTTCATGGGGCATAGTCGACTATTCGGCACGAGGGACAACAATGTATTGAAGTCAACACTAAAGTTTAGTTTTTGCACGTACAATCAGAGGCAGATCCAAGATTTGAGGTAAGTTAGAGCGGTTGTTGACCGTTTACCAATGATCATCGACAGATAACGACGTCATTTATTAATATTTAATTAAATAATATTAAAAATTCTTCTATGTATATGTAAATATGCTAAAACGTGAAAATCATATAAATATAAAAATATAATTCAATACAACAAAAAATAATAATAAAAAAAAGGAACAATACATAAATAAGGTATTTAAGTATCACTATTTCAAAATTAAGGATAAATGTTTTAAATTTCAAAAATCAGGTTTTCATTAAAATATATTTATAATTTAATTAATTAATTATATATTTTATTAATAAATATATAAAGGTCACATATTTATGCAATTTGGTCACAATTCAAAAATTTAAGGTCACAATTCAAAAATTTTATAGGTCACAGTTCGTTCATAAAAAATCAGGTTTTCATTAAAATATATTTATAATTTAATTAATTAATTACATATTTTATTAATAAATATATAAAGGTCAAAGATCTATGTAATTTGGTCACAATTCAAAAATTTAAAGTTACAATTGAAAAATTTTATAGGTCACAGTTCGTTCATCGGTCACAAATTAAAAATTTAAAAGTCATAATTTGTTCATCGGTCACAAATCACAAAATTTATAAGTTACACAACTTATTTTATGGTCACAAAACATCAAATTATATGTCACATATTACTTTTATTGGTATGTCATACAGTATTTATTGGTCAAAATTTATTCTTTATTGGTCACATACAATCATATTTATAATTTAATTAATTAATTACATATTTTATTAATAAATATATAAAGGTCAAAGATCTATGCAATTTGGTCACAATTCAAAAATTTAAGGTTACAATTCAAAAATTTTATAGCTCACAGTTCGTTAATCGGTCACAAATTAAAAATTTAAAAGTCATAATTTGTTCATCGGTCACAAATCACAAAATTTATAAGTTACACAACTTATTTTATGGTCACAAAACATCAAATTATAGGTCACAAATTACTTTTATTGTTCACAACTAGATTATAACTTAATGAAATGTGAGTCACGGTCACAATTTTTATGTCTCAAATTATTAATTTGTAAAAAATTAACTAATTATTGGTCACAATTAACCAAATAATTGGTCACAGACACCCACGACCATAATCACGTCACTGAACACACTCAACCGCATGTACCACACCACCAATAATAACCACCACCATCGTCGCTCCCGCCACAAAACCACCACCACATCACGACAACTAGTACCAACACCACTGTCGCCACAAATACCACCACCACCACACACCCAGATCCACCACCACAACCACCTTCACAAAAAACTGCCATCAGTGTCCCCGTCGCCGACTACCACCAACACTTCCACCATCTAGACCACCCAACCACAATACACCATGGCACCAACCGAAAGCAACATCACCACTTCAAAACAACTACCACGACTCCCCACCACAACCACTAACAAATCACCACTAACCGTTGGATCCACCGCCGCCGCCACTACCAAAACCAACAAACCCCCATCAAATCCACCGTCGATCTAACAAAACCACCACCACAGCCAAATCCACNGGCACCAACCGAAAGCAACATCACCACTTCAAAACAACTACCACGACTCCCCACCACAACCACTAACAAATCACCACTAACCGTTGGATCCACCGCCGCCGCCACTACCAAAACCAACAAACCCCCATCAAATCCACCGTCGATCTAACAAAACCACCACCACAGCCAAATCCACTACCGCCGCCACCAACAAAAACCATCCCCAAATCACGAAGCAGCGCATAGCCTACCATCACCCCACCGTCGCTGCTATCGCAGTAGCAATTTGACTCCACAACGTCCATCAACCACCACAAAATCACGGCTCCCCCGCAAAAATTGCAAAAAGCTCAGTAAAAAAATGCAGCGGCGATTCGTACAAATAAGCTCTGGTACTTCGTGTTTGTGCACATCGC
>CAIGRP010083941.1:0-48120 GCA_903798385.1 Fraxinus cuspidata
GTTGAAATTTTATTGAAAATGTTATTCTTATTGTAAAAAAAAAATCCGTATGCGCTCACGGAGGTGTCATTGTTTCAGTGCCTTCACGGAGACATACCTCCATACGCGCACAGAGGATTTTTTTTAAACAATGCTATAAATACCATTTTTTTCAACCAATAAAAGTCAACGAAATCTTCAAAATAATTATTTTACAAAAGAATTCCTCTAAAATTTACTTTACATGTATTTATTTTCAATATTAAAGGAAAAGTCTACTGATGATGTTCCCTGGTAATTAATTTTTGTAATTCACATTGTTTTCTTTGATTGTGCCTCCGTCTCTGTGCGCACATGGATATTTTCGTGTGCACACGAGAATGCCTGAAGAAGAATTGAAATGGTTACTTCTACAAGGAAAAGAGATTTCAAGGCTGTTATCTCCGTGTACGCACGGAGGTGCACGGAGATGCCTTCGTGAGCACACAGTGTCGAGATTTTTTTTTAACACTATACCATGAATTATAAGCATGTCACACTTGCAATACCTAAAGAAACATAAAACACATCATATATTGTGGAGATATTGACGCGTCTCTGTGTGGACACGGACGAAGACACGCTCGTGTCTCTGTGTCCACATGGAGACACAGATTCGTGTCTCTGTAGAGACATGGAGATGTCTGCAATTTGTTTCTTTCTTTCTTCATCCTTGAGAATGGTTAATACGCTTGTTACTTAAACAAAAATATCAGACACCATTTAGCCTTTTGCAAATTTAATTAAAATCCAACTACAAAAAAATATATTAGATAAAAAAAAGCAGAAACTCACTTTTGTTCTAACTGACTTGCGAATCAAAAATTTCCCTCAGTCTCAAATTCCGTCAAGCTTCTTCTCTTTGATTTGTGAGTTGATAAGGTGAATAAATTTTTTGAAGTTTGAAATGAAATCAAAATAATTATAAGAGAAGAATTGTGTTATTGCAATNATATTTGAAATGAAATCAAAATAATAATAAGAGAAGAAGAAAAACTGTGTTATTGCAATTGCATGTATTGTAGCAGCGTAAAAATCTGTTTGCAAATACATACCTTTTATAATAATTAAGTCGGCATGTGCAAAGTAAGAAATCGATTTCAAACCAAATCAATGTGAAAATCAATGTGACAAAAATGAACAGTGAATATGAGATTCACTCTTTTAAGAGAATGAGGGAATAAAAAACATATAGAGCTATAAATTTTAGAGAAATTTGCAAGTGAGGTCCCGAAACATTGACCCCAGTTGCACTTGGGTTCACATTTTTTGTCACTTGAATCCTCGAATGCAGACAGTGGGTTGCACTTGCGTCCTTGACGGACAATTACCCTCCATCCTGCTATCAAATTCCCATATGCGACTCGCGTTGCGAACTGATTAATATAAATGAATTTAATTTATTCATTTCTTTCAATTCCACCCTGAGTTCCGTCCATGAGTAGGGTGAAAAATAATCCATGCAACTTATTCTAAATTAATAGAAATAATGCATAATTGTTTTCATTTTTTGTTGGAAATACATATACAAATAAATAAATTTCTTGCTTGTTTAATTGCTTTAACCTCTCGACTTGTTCTTTATCAGACTTGATGCATTTTTCATACATGCGAGGTGTCACGCTCACGCAAGTTCATACACGAGATGTCACAAGCACCTTGTGTGAGCGTGAAGGATAAGCCAACCGCTAAATATCAAAGTTATGGAATAAATAGAAGCTTTTAAATGAATTTCTTTTTTTGGTAGTTGAATAACAAAAATGATCTAATGAGTATCGATACTGATCTTATACTAAACATCAATGACATGTCATATCTTCATTGATGGATACTGGATACACTTATTCTATCCACAAAATTAACGATATGACATATTACTGATATTAAGCATAATATGAGTATTGAAATGCATTAGAGCATTCCTCATTGAATAACTATTTCTTTGAATAGAATATGGATCTTATCTTAAAAGAAGATCAAATTTTTGAAAAGTACACATAATTATGCAAATGAGGAACAATATCTACATCACTATAACCAAGCTCCAAAATTTGCAACATGAGATTACCCATGGTTATCTAGAAGTTTACGAGTTAAGTTCTTAGCTATTAGATATATGAAGTTTAGGCGTCTTTAAATGATGGATCATCCTAAATAGGACTAAGTTGTTACTTTTAAGACGATTTAATCAATTAATGACACGATACTCAACACTGGTGTTAAATAACTTTACTCTTTGTTGTCTTAAACTTGTTATGCTTCCACCCAACATGGAGGTCGTACCCTACCATCAACAATTTTAAGCAAGAGTCTAAAGTGCGTAATGTATAACAATGTATTTTGATCGACCATCAAGTATTACAAGCATATACATGCATATGCAAAGTATATGCGTAATTATGCATTTTTTCAATTTCTAATATTATTTTGAATATTTTGAACTAATAAATAAATAAAATAATGTATTTTTTGAACTTTATACATATTCTTCAAATTCAAAAGAAAAAAAGAAATATTGCACAAAATCGTAAATACTATGATTGCTTGAATTATATATATATTCTTCAAATTTTCAATAAAAACATATTTTTTAAAATCATAAAATACTACATTTACTTGATAATCAATTTATACAAGTAGATTGGACACGAACACCTACTCTAAAAAACCTAAATCTTATCTAATTAGGCACAAATTTTAACACAAATACATGCGCATTTTGACATTTAAGTGCATGTGCAGTCAACGAAATGAGTTGACCGCATTATCACGAGCAAACCCCATATGCGGGCATTTCAAAAACATCATGAGCATATGCTTCGCATATGTGCGCATTTTAGAACACTGATCTTAAGTGATGCTGAAACTTCTTGCTTAGACTGATATACAAAAAAAATAAAAAAAAAATAATAATAATAATAATGATAATAAAATAAAATACTCCACAAAACATTGAGCTCAGTCTTACTGAAATTGATTTCCTTTTTGCGCCATATACGCTTAGACTTGTACTTTTTCCCCCTTTTTAAACCCACATATGAACACTTAAAAGAGACTATCTAAACATGGACATCCAAATTATCATTTCTGCAATTCTAATAACTGTAGTTACAGCAATTCTGATTGCAACTTACCTTTATTTTGTTTGGAAGTCTTTTAGGATGAATAACGTCAATGATGCGACTTCTGTTGCTCGAATCCTAATGATGGACAACGTCAATGGTGGGACTTCTGTTGCGAGTCGAACCAGTGAAATCCCGAGCATGTCGTCTGACGATATAAAAGAGCTTCCATGTTTTGATTATGAGGTAAGGGAGAAAGAGAATATAACAGTAGAATGTGTTGTGTGTTTGGAGAATTTCAACGGAGGTGAAAAGTGCAGGATGCTGCCTATTTGCCATCATACTTTTCATGTTCAATGCATAGATGCATGGCTTCTAAAGACCGCTGCTTGTCCGATCTGCAGAACAAGGGCTAGTGAACTACAAACTGGTGATTCAAGTGAAGTTGGAGATGAATTGACATGAAGATCAAGAATTGTTTTTGATCCAGTTTGTACCCATCAATAGAAAATTAAAGTTGGTCAAATTAATAGTCGCTCAAGTCCACCATTTTGTCAAGTTATTAGAGTTCATACTCATTTAATTGATCGAAAAGAAGTAAAACTGGACTGTTGGTCGACTTCATGGAGTTACTATAACGAGGAAGACTACAATGTATCTCAGTCGACCAAAGTTTTTACTTTAAGAGAAGATGTTCAATACTCGTCTAGATTGACAAAAGTTTTTATGTTAGTATCTAAATATTTTCCTACGACTCCAGAATAAATCCAAGTGAAATAATCAAGGCAACTTATTCAATGTACTCCAACAAAAACAAACTAGCTCACCTGTTTTTTTCTTAACGAAGACGTGTTCTAATTGACCATCTTAACCTTATAGCGAGTTGGTCAAACTAATACTCGCTCACGTCAACCATTTTGTCGAGTTAATCAAGTTTATACTCATTTATTTTACAGAACGAAAGTTCTTAATCAGCTAGACCGTTGGTCGAGTTCATTGAATTACTATACTTAAATGAGGAAGATGCAATGTTTTTGATATTATTCTCTAATAGCTATTCTGCTTCATAAAAAATTAATAGCGTGGACAAAAGGCTGATGTTCCAATAGACTTTTAGATCTGTTTTATATGATTTTATAAAAGTCGAAAGTTGCTTTTAAGATTGAGAAATTATTTTTGGACAATTTTTTTAAGAATTGCTTAGTGATTATAAGAGTTTTTAGAGTAAAGTCGGTTCAAACTTCAAAGTGACTTCTTTATAAAGCTATTTCACAATAGCAAAAGTAGAAATAGGCCCTCAAGTCTTCCAAGTTCATAAAGTTTTTATGTTGAAGAGAGGTATCAAAAATTCATTACTCAGTGTAGCGTAAATTTTTTATACGAAAAGATGTTCAACTCTTGTCTTGATCGAACTAAGTTTGTGTTTTTAGGAAATATGTTTAACTCTTGTCTCGATTGACCAAACTTTTTGCATTTATATCTAGCAAATCGCTTAAACATTTCTTAAACTCCACTATAAATCCAAGTGAAATAATCACCGCTACAACTTATTGAATGTACTCCAACCAGTGAGTCAGTTAGATTAATTCCTAAAATAACAAGAAATAACCTACTTTCAACTTGTCAAATATAGAACATTGATCTAAATCCTCGAAGTGAAAGTTACATCCAACCAAAATTTTAAAGATTCAATTTTAAAAATCAGATCTAAAATTTATTTATACAAAAATCAGATATTAATTCGAATCTTCAATATTAACAATATTTATTATCCCCTCTCTTTCCTCTATCTTCTCTCTCTAAATCATAATTACCTAAACCCTAAAAATCTCAAAATCCCAAATCATTGACCCACATCTTCCTTCTCTCTCTCTGGTGGCTCCGACATCAACAAGTAAAAGAAATGTTGCTATGGCAACCGCTACTGGTTTGGGCACACGGCAGCTGCACAAGATCGGAGCAACGACGCCTCGTTGCGACAGCAACACCGCTGCACACGATTGTTGTGCGTTGCGACGATCGTGTGCAGAACTATCACCATCGCACGATGATCATGTGCAGAACTATCACCACCTCGCCTACACTACTATCATTAGCACCACCCTTCGCGCGACTGAAGTGAACTTGTGCAGGCGACGATGGTGTGTTGTGGTGATGGTGGCGACGAGTTTGTAGATTTTTTGGTGTGGTAGTGGTGTGGTGTAAATGGAGATAGAGGTGGTGGTGGTGGTGGTGTGGTATGCGGTGGTGGTATGTTGTGGGCGTGGTGGTGGATCTCGGGTGAGGTGGTGGTGGTGGATCTCTAGCGGCCCAGATGACAACTGCAATAGTGTAAATAGCGGTGGTGGTGATGAATTTTTTTTTTTGGTTGGTAGTGGTGGTAGTGTTGACTGTTTGGTGCGATGGTGGTAATGTTAACTATTTGTTGCGGTGGTTGTGGGTGAGTAGTGTTGTTGGTGGTGATGTTAGCTACGGTATTCAAGATGATGGTTTTGTTGCCGAGAGGTGGTGTTGGTGGTTTTGGAGACAGTGATTTCAACTGTTGCAGTGGTGTGGTGGGGTCACAAATGATTTGGTTGATTTGTGACCAATAAATAATATGTGATCAATGAAATAAATAAATTGTGACATAAATATAATTTGTAATCAATTAATTTGATATTTTGTGACTATGGAATAAGTTATGACTTATAAAATTTATGATTTGTGACTAATAAATAATATGTGACTATTAATTTGATAAATTTGTGACCGTGAAATAATTTTTGATTCATAAAAATTTTTATTTGTGATCGAAAAATAAACTGTGACTTATAAAATTTGTTGTTTGTGACTATAACGTCTGTAATTGTGATTAATATATAATTGTGACTATAAATTATATAATGTTGTGATCCTAATATATTTAATTAATAAAATATTTTTTAATTAATTATTTAATAAATAAAATTTAAATTCATATCTGATTTTTCAACAAGTAAACCTTCATCTTTTAGATTTGAAATAGATTATACTTAATGTCTTACTAATGAAATTTTCCCTTTGTTAAATTTTTGGATTTGAAAGCCAGCAGCCCAATAAATAGGGGTATGACACGGGCCGAATCAAGCTGGCCCTTAAAATGTGGTGCGGTATAGGTTAGAAACGGGCCCGTCCATATCCAGCCCGTGGTGAGCCCAGCAGGCAGGCAGGCTGGTTACAAATTAATTTCAAATTGATTTTTATTTTATTTTTTGAAATATGACAAGGAAAATGTCAAATTGATTGAATAAATCAATTAATTATTTTGCAAATAATTTGAAATGAAGCATGTAATATGTCCCTTTTTAATTAAGCAAATGTGGGAATTATGCCACGTATCATATTTTATTCAAGAAATTGAAATATACCGGAGGTTAATTTTCTTTAATAAATACTGATCAATGTGTTATCGATATTATAACAATACAATTTCCTTATCTTTAACTTACTTAAAATTAAGGATTTGTAGAAATACCCTTAATTCAAGGGACCAAAATGATAAATAATATTATATAGATTGAATCATGTTGTTTTTCGATTAGTGAATTCAATCATACACGTCTAAGAGTATTCGAAACCCTATTCACCAGAAGAATACTCTTCCCAAATCTTCAATTTGATCTTCCATTCGCGATTCTGTTCAATATATTTCTTCATACCCGACTAAATTTCGAGAAAAGTGAGTCTCCATTTTAATCCCGTTTTTACTTCTTAAATCAAAAGAGTTGACGTCTTTAATTTCAATATATCTATCATCAATATATTCATAGTCGTTTCATTCAACAACTTTCCTCAATAATTTCGTCTGAGGCTCCGACATCTGTCATTCGAGAACAATGAAATCTTTTATTAGTAATTGACCCATACAATATTTATCGTTAAATAGAGTAATAAAAAATGAAATACTACCTTCAAGAAATTTTGTCGATGATCAAAAACCAACAAAAAAAAATAAAAAAAATTTAAGATTAATGGAGTATCAGTCACTAAAACTAGAAGCATAGATATTTTAATAAATTTAATTTGTATTTAGTCATTCTCTAATTAAAATAAAAGAGCGTGATTATAATTGATTAATAATCAATTTAAAGTTGTCACCTTTTACTGTATGATATTCAACAACAAAAAAATAATTAAAATTGCCATGATTACCTTTCAAGGTGATCGAATTGATAAACCAACAATCGACGTCCCATGCTTAGTAAAAAATAAATCATTTGTTATATTCTCCCATTAATTTTCAACTTATGTGTTAAATCTTCAATTTTAACTTTTGGCTCTCACGTCTTTAACTTTTATTTTATCTACATATCTAAACCTAATTGACGGATTCTATCCAACATGGCATCAAAAAGTCAATTTTTGACTGGAATAGAAAGATGTTTGCACACCCTAATTTGAAATTACATGAAATAAATAAAAACTAAATTAAAACAAATAAATGAAAGGAAACGGGGAAAAAGAAAACAAAATCCACCTCGGCCGCACCACCTACGACCTCCCATAATCCCAACACTATCAAAAAATACCATTGTTTTGTATTGACGCACATTATCTACATGCATCATATATACTTCAAAAGCAAAATGATAAGGACGTGAACATAGATGTCAACGTATTAAAAGGTTGAGGATCAATTCGCACAAAACACGTATGTTCGATGATTTTAGTTTACTATTTTCCCTAGCTACATTCTTTTTTATCTTCATAATTACTTTAAATGGAAGTAAAAAAAATATCCTTAAAAAATACTTTGCATTATTCAAGGAAAGTATCTAGTAAAAGCAAATAAAATTATGTGGACTTCATTTTTCTTGGTTGATTACCAACCTAACATAATTATGTGTCACAATGAGACCAAGTTCAACGCCTATTAATCACTTTCGAGGTGGTTGGATCAATAGATCAACGGCACCATGATTAAGCGAGTAAAAATTTCATTCTTTGTCACATACCTCACAGTTAGATAATAATATAATAGATGAACTCGAGAAGAAAACGTATAAATAATCAAGGTGAGTGATTGTTATTACACTCTCTTGATCGAAACTTTTTAAAAGTATTTATCTACCGTGATAAACATCCACCCCTCAGAACCAACATCCAAGAAGGTCCATATTCATGGACAGGGTCACTTCACTACACAGAACTAGTCTTGTACTAAAAGTAGCCTTCCCCAAGCTGGCCAATCTGCAATCAAGGTCATGCCTGGAAGGCTGTTTGCTATGATACCAATTCTTACAACCACATTGGGTAGAGCTCACCCTTAAAACTAACTTGTTAGTGGAGGATGCTCAAGTGATTATAAGCCCATAAACCAAGATGTTGAACATATTTAGAATCATCGCATCTTTAGCTTTCTTCCCCTCGTTGATTGTATAAGTCTCCTTACAAAGCTAAGTTTTTGTACCGATGTGCACATGAAAATTCAACATCAGATTTTTTGAAAATCCCTTCTGCCCTCCTACCAGTTGCCTAAAGCAATTATACAGTTGTTTTTTCAGTCCTTTGATTCACTATTAAATTGAACTTATTAAAACTGTGAAAGCTGATATTCCTCTTAACCACTTTGGTAGATTGACTCCGAGCAATTTGAGAAGGTTCTTCGGTAAGTAAGATCTGGCATTGAGAGCAATGCCACCCTTGAATGTGGAGGCGAAAGAATCGGGTCCAAAGGTTTCTTTATTCAGCCCACTGTATCTTCAAGTGTTGAGGTACTCCATATTCCTATTCTACAGGCAGATAAAATGTGTTAAACATCTGTAGTGACTGTAATAATGGACTTTTTTCATTTCTTATAAATCAGGATAATATGTTAATAGCACAAGATGAGATTTTTGGCCCTGTGCAGACCATCCTAAAATTCAAGTAAGTTCATGAATCTTCAGCTATTTGTGAATATTAACAGTCAGTGTATTAAGAACTTAACCGACTCTATATTTCTTGAGAATAAGGCTTAGTTTTTTGTTGTGAATGTCAAGTGTACATTTTGACGTTTACAACTCATAAAAGGACTATAAAGCAAAAGCGAAAAACGAGTTAGGATACATACGTTTCACTTTGTTTCAGGGATAATGATGAAGTGATAAAAAGGGATAACACGACAAAATACGGTCTAGCAGCAGGTGTTTTCACAAGGAATTTGGATACTGCTAACACATTGTCGCGAGGATTGAGGGCTGGCACCGTTTGGGTTAACTGCTACGACGTTTTTGGTGCTGCGATTCCGTTCGGTGGATATAAAATGAGTGGTATAGGCAGGGAAAAAGGAATTTACAGCCTCAACAACTATCTGCTGGTGAAGGCTGTTGTTACTCCCTCAAAGAATCCAGCATGGTTATAAAATGTATGTTGCCGTCTGTTATACATAGTTGTCTCGCTTACTTGTATCTAATTTGTTAACACTACAGATTATGGTTTGAACTGAGTTTTACTATGTACATTTGACATGATAATATGCTCGTTTCGTCTTTATTAATCATTCAGGTTCGTATATGTTACTTTTTGGAAACCGGGATAAAAAAAAAAACCACTGTTAATTACGTGACTTTTAATTTAGGTACTCTATCTACCTTTATATGTTGAATCAACAAATGTAATGACATATCTAAATGGAGAATATAATGTGGTACTGGAAATCTATTAGTACATTATTTTTATCTTCTGATTGAGTAGAACTAATTAAGATTTTTTCTTTTTTTATTTTTATTCCTTTTTTTCAATTTTTAAAAGTGCCAATTTCAAAAGCACGACCGGTTGGATGTCCGCAGGGGTAAAGGCACCTCGTGTTCAGTGGGAGCAACCTACCAAAATAGCTACAATATATAATATTGAAAATACTATAGTTTTTGTCAATTTATGACGCAATTTTTGCAATTTTGCGAAAAAGATTTTTATTTCTCATAACGTAATGTTAATAACGTGGAGTCATCAATTTTTATATTAAACAAACACACTGTATGGGCCACTTCCACTTGCCTCCACCAACTTCTGGATGGGTCACGTTTTTCAGTAAATTTAGAGCCCAATTTGGTCCAACCCACTGGATGCTTTCTTTCTTTTGTTTTTCATCTCCTCCCCATGAATATCAACCCCGTCCAAAACAAGAAATTAATTAATAATAACAATAAAAGTAACCTTGTACAAATTGAGAAAAATGATTATTTTCGAACTTCTCCTATAATAATATTTTGTGCCAAATAAAATTTGTAAGATATATATACATATATACGAATTTAAAAGAAAATAGTATCATGAGTGAATTCGACTTGAATATCTAAAATTGTCTACAGCCCCGATACAAGGCAATTCTTTAGAACGAAGTGACTGAAACACTTTATCGAAATATTATTGTTGTCACCAACTTATGCATAATCAATTTTGTGACTCTTTATTACTTTAAGAAATGTTTGGAAGCATTAAGTCAGCCTGTAATTCCATGACCTTTTGATAGTGCTAAACAAGCACTTTTCTTGTACTTTTTCTTGATCTTTTGATGTGTCCTTCTATCATATTGCTTAATCTTTACTTGTGCCTTTAGCCAACCCACTAAAGTATTTAGTCATTGATCTTAGAGCTGTCTAAACCTTTTGATTTAGTTATCGAACTATTTATTTGAACAATGATTTTGTAATACTCGATTCAACACGTGTTCTTATTGGCTTTCGAGACTGCGTTCTTATTGTTCGATAGAGTAGAAAAATAGGGTTGCTTGCTTCCTGAAGTAAGTTATTTACTGTCAATCGATAAATGGGAGATCAACAACGAAGCATAAAGAAACAAATTCAAGACCAAATAACATATATAATTATAGGGATATCCATATCATGTTTGTTATATTGTCATTATTTCCTTTCCTAGATTAGTTATTTACCAAATATATGGATGTCTTCCATTGTTATATAAACACACGATTGTTACTTCAATAAATCAATGAAAGCAAATTCATTCCATATCAAACTCCAAATTCTAACAAAAATTTTGACCATCTCTATCAATGTGGGCCCTCATTTCATGGCACAACGTACTAAACTTTGTGGTGTTCTTGATTAATTCTTGGGATCAAACATTCTTAAAACTGCACTTGCAATGTGTAGCTGCTGTTGATCAGTTGTTTTCTTGAGAGTTAGAACTTGATATTCCTGTAGTGGTTCAGTACAAAATAAAAATTCCAACAAATGAAGTAGCCACCAAATGCCATGTGCAGCCTCATCTGTTTGCATATATTTGTATAAAGAACATCCTAGTACTTGAAAACCCTAATCTTCATTGCATATATCTAAAGCTAGCTCGAATAATTGTTAGGACCATTTCATTGGGAAGAGTGTTATCATGGTAGTTGATTTTGAGATGTCCGACTTCAATTTTCGTAAATATTCTCTATTAAAGTTCAGAAAATTACTCTTTCAGAGTCGAATAATACTTATAAAAAAGTATTGAAGTATGTAATGATACGATGTCTAGAGAGAATTTACCCTCAAAGCTTTTGTCAAAATTCTGCATAATCGAATTGAGAAAACCTATTAATTATTTTAAATATTAAATGTAAAAATTTAAATTCAGATCCAGTTTGTACTCCAGCTCATTAAAGATAATAAATAAAATAAAATAAAAATAAAAATCTCATTAATGAATCCCAACAATCTTTTCAAGTTACACCCACTTATGCTGGGACAATTAAATGCAGATGTGTCCTTTGTCGAAAAACAGGAAAAAGTCATACACAATAAATATACTACTGTACACCGTCTAAGAACGTATAAATAGGAACCGATTTGATAAATTTTGTAGTAGTAACAAAGTATTAGAATCGACATTTTGTTTGTTGGATACTATTCGTCAGTAACTCGTGATGTCCACCATTTTCACTGCAACAAAACTATATATAATCATGATCGAGTCTAATCGACTATAGAATATACTTGTAATTTTGAAATTGATTTGAACATTCGACTAAGTTCGCAATCTTAGTTCATTCATTTATATTTTAAAAGTTTTTATGAGTATATTAAGATAAAAATAAAATAAAATAAACACCTGCATATTTTACTTCAATTTGCTCGACTCGTTAAGTTGATCGAAATAAGGTAAAAAATAGTTTGTTCCATTTTATTGGGAAAAAAAAAAGAGGGATTGTTTTGACAAAAAAATATTTCTTAGAATAAAAAGTAATAAAGATCCAATTTTTATGCGCCAAAATTACTGTGTTGTTGAATAAGAATCATGTGACCTATTCGCCAATGCTTCTTCTCTCTCTCTCTCTCTCCCCCCTCTGCTTTTACAACCATTTCAACCACCATATACCTCACAAACTTTGGATTTTTACTCTATTTCTATATTAAAAAAATATATAATTTTTGTAGTCTCCAAAGGTTTCTTGGATAGTATTCTGATGTTAGGATGGCTTCAAGATTCATCAAGTGTGTAACTGTTGGTGATGGGGCTGTTGGCAAGACTTGTATGCTCATTTGCTACACCAGTAACAAGTTCCCCACAGTCAGTCTCCTAACCCATTGTTTTTTTTTTTAATCTTTTAAAGAAAAGATTTGTTGTTTTCTTGGACAATTTGGGTTTATCTGTTTATAATTTATATAAACAGTTAGTTTGTATGATGCCTTCTTGGCCAATTTCATCGAATACCTAGTGCAATCGTGCAGTTCTTTTCCATTTTTTAATCGTCATTAGGCATCTGGATTTTGCAGCTTTTCTCTGTTTTCTCTTGGTTTTGTAGGTAGAAAGGGTATTTTGCTTTTATATGTTTCTGGGTTTTTTTTGGCCCTTTTCGTTTAGCAGTATCCTCCTTGGACTCTGTAATATGTGTTTATCTCCCTCTGATGTTTCCCTGCGTGCTTTTGTGCATTTTATGGCCTGTTTGGTAGCACGGATTAGACAGTATAGTGGAAGAAAAAGAGTCCCGTTTACCAAACATTTACTAAATGATTAGTATTTTATTTATTGCAACTTCAGGACTATGTACCAACAGTGTTTGATAACTTCAGTGCAAATGTGGTAGTTGAAGGAACTACAGTTAACTTGGGGCTTTGGGACACAGCTGGTGAGCTTATTCTCACTATTGAAATCAGTTTATTTTCTAATTGATATTTCACTGCTATTTTCTAATTTAACAATGAAATGATCCTAACAATTATATTCTTCCTAATAAAAAGTTCCCTTCTCTGAATCAAATTTATGGTTTTTTGGTGTTGTGATTCCATCTACAGGTCAAGAAGATTACAACAGATTAAGACCTTTGAGCTACAGAGGAGCAGACGTGTTTGTCTTAGCGTTTTCATTAGTTAGTCGGGCAAGCTATGAGAACATAGTTAAAAAGGTGCATAATGCATGAAAGCTGTGTATTTCAAATAATTATTTGGTACAAATTTTTATTTTATACGGAGTTTTAGTGTTTAATATGATTTTAATAGTACTTCTTGCGCAGTGGATCCCTGAACTTCAGCATTTTGCTCCTGGGATCCCGGTGGTACTAGTTGGCACCAAATCGGGTATGTTATATCATCTGAGACTACAATTATCCTTGCCTTTTCTTTTGAAAATTGTCGTTTTTCTTCATTCATCTCCTGTTATATCATGGTTAGTCAATTGACTGTCAAGTTTGGTAATACGGTACCACCTCATATTTTCCTAATAAGTTTGTCCTTGTCACATAATATGGAAAATTTGTCTATTTTGGATTGAGAAAGGTGCCGTGATTCAGCATAGCTTCGGCATTAATACGAGGCAATTCTTAATATAACCTCCCCTTTTCTCTTTACCTTCTTCTAGCTTGCACAAAAAATAAGCGGTGAAATAAAATGCACCTAGTAAGCACATTGATGTTTTAAGAATGTAACTGGTTTTGTTAATGAAAAAAAAAAAAATTAATAATTTAGGTGTGAAGTTCTGGATTTCCAATCCTGGAATTCATTGAATATTTTGAGTTAATATTTAGATTCAACAAATTGAATGCAAAAGTGCAGAGAGTTGAATGTGTATATCCGATCCTGTGGAGAGAGTTGAATCCTATTTTTGATCTGGTAATTTCTTCATGTGGTTTTCCGCATATGCAATAGACAGTCCGTAACCTTTTGGCATCTCAAATTCAATGTGAGAATTTTAACGTTATGCCTTTCAAATGGGCAAAGCACTAGATCAAGTATTTGACATGTTATTTAAGGTTCCTTTTTTTTCCAAATTTGTCATAATTTCTCGATGATGATCTGATAACTGAGATTTTGTGTTAAAACCCACAATTAGAAACCGTCCTTATGGTTTGAACTCAAAGGTTATACCTTTTTCAGTTTTAATGCTAGTCCTTTATGACCCCTCCGGAACAGAAACTATCTGACCACAATTCCTCCATAATATTAATGAAATTTTTTCAAGGGGTCAATCATACCTTTTACAGTTTTAATGCTAGGCCTTTTCTTTTTTTTTTTTTCTTTTTGTACCTTTCAAAAAGAAACTGTTTTATTGTATAAGTCATGTTATATCTGTAGCGTTTACATCATATTTAAATTAATGATTCACTCTTTTTCACTATCGTTCTCCAGTTTTTTTTTTTTTAATCTTTTTCATATAATTATGCAATCTAACAATTGTTTTAAAATAGACCTTCGCGAGGATAAGCACTACTTAGCTGATCATCCGGGATTAGTTCCTGTGACCACTGTACAGGCATGGATTCTCATCATTGGCTGCTGCTAGCTCTTTGGTTTTATCTCTATTTTAAAATAACTGCTTTGTCTATGTATAATCAATCAGGGAGAGGAGCTCCGTAAACAAATTGGTGCTGCTTACTATATTGAATGCAGCTCTAAAACTCAACAGGTAATGGTTGAATCGGCTATTAATTTTGCAACAAGTGGTTATTTTGTAAGTTAGATAGTGAAAACTTGTAGAATCATATAAAGGATCCCCATGGATTTCCACCCATAGCATTTTACGAATTCATATGATTAGTCTGTCTAAAAAGACTATTTGCTCTTTACAGAACGATCTTTTGCAGCCTTAGTCATTCTTCTTATGGTTATATCTGATTTTTCTGTCAAATCTGGAGTCAATTCATAATGTATTCAATTAAATAGTTCATATCTAGGAGGGAATTATGAGAAGTTGGCGACGAAAAAATCAAGTTTTGACATAAGATGTGTAAACATAATGAGAGTCATCCACACTTGATCAATCAACAACCAATTAGTAGTATCTCATCCAAAACTTTTTTCTAAAACTGAAATTCTACAAGTGATAATTGGGTCCTCAGAAGAGGATTACCTGACCATCTGCCCTCAGGGTACTATATACCCATGAAGACAGGCTATTTCTCAGAATGGTCCATTCCTAGTAGGAAACATAATGGTTGATTTTTAAAAAAATTACGTTTACAGGACGATATCATTGTGTTTTGTGTGTGTGAATGTTTGCCTGAATGTATAGGCAACAGTTGGATCATGCTGCTTGTTACACCTGAGCCAGATTCTGTGATTCATTTTCTTTTGTAATTCCATATGATTTTGCTCAACGGGTGTCTTGGATTTGTTATGGAATAAATAATGTAAATGACTTTCCGCCTTTTCAATGCAATATGCAGAATGTAAAAGCAGTTTTTGATGCTGCTATCAGGGTAGTTATAAAGCCACCACAAAAACAAAGGGAGAAGAAGAAGCCACGTCCAGGATGCTTTGCGTTAGTAACTCTATTATTATGCTGTTCTCACTAGTTCTGTCCAAACAACACGACCACCACATTACTCTATTTGATTTACTTCCAATGCTTGCTATAATCTTCATAAATCCCAAGTGAATGTTTACTACAGAGACTGACAGGATTGAACAGTATAATGAAAAATATTCTAGTTATATATTTCTTCTTTAACACTGTCCAGTACTAACAATTCTCCCTAACAAATGTGCCACAATGGAGAAAAACTTGACTGACACTAGCTACTGTCATGTTGCATTGTCATCATTGCCTTTTTGAAGGGCGGTATTTGTAAACCAAGGAATCATAAGGATAAAGAATCAAACACCGACTTTGTTGGTGACAAAAGGAAATTTTAAGAAGGTTGACTGGATCAGTCCTTTCCTTTCCTAAAAGCATATTGGTGTCTGTTATTTTCATACAGTTGAGTTTAACAGGATATCGAAGAGTCCCAGCTAGTCTAGTTAGCTAGGAAAGTGTTATTGTTGTCAAATTAAATACTTGCAATCAAATGCTACCTTCAACTCGAGGAGAATCACATTTGTTGGTATTGTTAATTCCCAAGAAATTGCAAATAACAGAACTAACATGTTTAGAAGTTCCAGTTAAACAGCTGTCAGCTGGAAAATATCTAATGTTGAACGCTTCTCTGATAGCTTAACCTTCTAAATTAAGTGGTTCAACATGATATTAGAGTTAACACAGAAACTGAGAACCTGAGTTCAAGTCCTACCACCACCCCTTACGAAAATTGTTCAAGTGTTAGGCTATTGGTGAGAAAATGCACCTGGCGTTCTGGCCTGCATGTGACGTTGTTTTGACAACATAAATTTTAGTAACTAAGTTTATCCACGCTATGACAACTTAAGTTTTTAGGTGATGTGGTTCAATACAAATAATTATATTAGGTGCCTAGAGTCAAATCCTGCCTTACGTGCAGAGGCTTGGAAGCTACCCCACTTTTACAGGCCCAGCCATCGTGTAAGGATTATTAATAGGAAAGTGAAAGGAGAACATGGAGCTCGGCTTCCGAAGTTTGAGTAAAACCATTTAGAGAAACTTCAAACCTTCAGATATGTTATTCAGAAATTGGTAGTCATCAATTATCAAAATCTCTTAATTCTTTGAACAAAAGGAAGTAAGGTGGTGAAAGGGTTGAATTTGAGCAAATGGAATTTTTTAGGGATTATCTGTTAAAACTTTACCCAAGGACCCACCAAACTTTACGCAGAATGTTCCGTTTAAGCTAACTTTCAGGTCTTTTAATTTAACGAGTCCATTCCGCAGATTTTATAAAAATTTCCTTTGATCAATACCTGCAATCTTGTTATACATTGGCAACTTGATATTTACTTTACTGGCAGCACAACCCTCAGAAAATATTGAAAGCAAAACCATCAATATGACTTAGATAGTATGCACATGTTTATTGTGAGTTCGAGCACCATCAATATGAATTTCATAAACCCACAATTGTGAATTCACCCTATATAGTTACATCTGCTTAATTTACATATTTATTTATCTTTTTTCTTTGAACTTTATGTCGTTGGGTTCAACCTGTTAAATGCACATGTTTCCTTCTGTTGGCTGACATTCTTCGTGCTTGCAATTGCAGAAATCTCTTCTGCGGGAGAAGAATAACCCGCTTGGAATGAGGAACCGTTTCAAATGCTCCTTGTTCAATATCTCAACTACTTGAGAAGTTGGACTAATTTCTCTTCCTGACCCAGAAAAGTAGTATATTTCATCATGTTTGACATACTAGTATCATGCTCTATTACTTTCCTCTTAATCCTAAGATTTGTGTTTAGCCTACATTACTTGTCCAAGTGCAGCGATTTCAGGAAGATCAATTTATTTGAATTGCTGGATATTTCTTTTGAGGTTTGTTGTAAAGCTAGAAGTCAAGAACTGTTCTTCTCTACAAATATATAGATTTGTTGGCTTGAATACATGATAGCTTAAGTCAAGGATGTGTAAAATCAAAACTTCGAAAGCTTTGGCTTGTTAGAGATGATTTGAAATATTTACATGAACATTAATTTTTACCCGTTTTCTCGAGGGTGGTATAATATTTGTATAGAAACTCGCCTATTTTGGTTTAGCCAAAAACTTTGATAAAAAAAAAATAAAATAAAATAGTTTTATCCACACATTATCGGTGGAATTGATGAAAAAAAGGACAAAAATCAAGCTTTGATTGTTCGGGGGAAGTTCTGAAGCCAGAATTTAATTTGTTTTCAACTCGTGCGACTCGAAATAGTATGCTCCTATGTTTTGTGTGATTGTGTGAGTATTTCCTAACTAACTGATGCACTTAGTTATATCGTCATTTACATTTAAATAGATTTAATTTTACAGGTGAGGCTGTTAATTAAATTAATAAATTGATCTATTGCGTGACTATTGCAAAGGATATCGACCAATGACGGTGGTTAATGCCTCTATATTATTCAAGTACAATTCAAGCAAGTTCGGGCCGGGTATTGGTACGGCACAATCACTCAAGATTTTCAGACAGAAAACATCTAAATTGCAGTGCATTCACTTGCTATAACGTCTATCTTTGTCTAGAAACGAAAATGTGATTTTAACCGGCGGTAGAGAATACTTTTATTACTCTCAATTTGCACCACATTGCACTCGAATGATAATAGAGTAGCGCCGACCTGGAGCAGATCTTGTATTAGTGCCGATGATGGTCATGTTGCTGCTCGATCTGTCGATGGATCAATACATATTTGTTCAGTAGTTGATAGGAGGGTGCTAGAGGTTATCATACCTCGACCATGAGGTCATGGATGGTCAAGTCATACAAGAATTGTACACATCATAGGCCCTCGTGCATCCATGTCAAGAGCTCGTGCGCAATGTGTGAGTGTCTGGAATGAGATGCACAAGTACGTTGGATTAAAAAATATGCATGCTCGAGCTAAGGAATATGCATGCTCGAGCCAAGGAATAGACATGATCATGCCTTGAAGTAGGTTCATGTCAAGGATTAGACATGCTCATGTCTATATGTAGACATGCTCATGCCAAGGAATATGTTTACTCATATGTCTATAAATAGGCATGCTCATGCTAAGGAATAGACATGTTCATGTTAAGGATTAGACATGTTCATACCGAGAGGTAGGGATGCTCATGCCAAAAGAAAGGCATCCTCATGCTAAGAGGTGGGTGTGCTTATGCCTAGAAATAGGCATGCTCATGCCTTGAAGTAGGCTCATGCCAAGGATTAGGCGTCCTCATGCGGTAGGCATGCTCAAACCAAGGATTAAATATACTCATGCCAAGAGATATGCTTGCTCATGCCAAGAGGTGGGCGTGCTCATTCCTAGAAATAGGCAAGCTCAAGCTAAGGGTTATGTATGCTCATGCCAAAGATTAAGCATGTTCATGCCAAGGAAAAGACATGCTCATGCCTAAAAGTAGGCATGCTCATGTCAAGAATTAGACATGTACATGCAAAGAGGTAGGCATGCTCATGCTTAGAGATCACCGTGATCATGCCAAGGATTAGGCATATTTGCTCGGACAAGACTTGATGTGCTTGCTCAGGGCAAGGCTTTATATGCTTGCACGGGGCAAGGGTTAAAGTGCTTGCTCGAGTTAAGGCTTGATGGGCTTGCACGGGGCAAGGCTTGATGTGCTTATTCAAGGCAAGGTTTGAGGTGCTTACACAAGACAAGACTTGAGGTGCTTGCTCGGGGCAATACTTTTATGTGTTTGTGCGGGGCAAGGATTGATGTGCTTGCTCGGGACAAGGCTTGAGATGCTTGCGCGAGACAATGCTTTATGTGCTTGGGCATGGCAAAGCTTGAGGTGTTTGCTCAGGGCAATGCTTTAGCAGCATTAAAAATGGAAAAATTGACTTCCTTAGAATAATATCCCGAGGACTACTTAATTGAGCGTCACTTGACCTAGCTATACATTAAATATGGGCACGCAGGCTCGACCAATCAAATAAGAAAAATAAGTGGGGTGTGAAAGCCCAAGAAAAACGTGTAAGACCCTATTCTTCAGATGTATAGCATTGGCCAACTAAACAATGACATTGATCGTGCCTGCTGTTGGTCTGTCCCCAACCTCTGAGGTATTCCCATTATTATGATCATTCCTCATACGCTTGTCTTGACTAACATAAGCTCCTAGGAAACCCTCTTGATCAAAGACTATATTTCGCACTGCAAGGCTTTGCATGTCTATGTGGTATGCCCATGGTCATAATAAAAGTCACAATAGTAGCTCTTATCACTAGTGTTAGGAGGGGACTGTATCCTCGAGGGCCATTTTAGTTCCTTGAGGTAATCTCCATCAAAAGTTGGACCTGGAGGTGTTCAGATATGTGAATGACGTTGGTGGTACGTCTAGTTTCTGCTTACCTTGAGCAAGGTCTTGTCGTGGACTTGACTTATGTTGTCTCTTATGCTCAAGCCTCTCAGTGGTCGGACAATCTTCCTTGGGTACATTGCTTCCTCCATATTTACATATTTTTCTCCTCGAGGTAAGAAGCTCGGTCAATGATTTTAGAGGGGTTTTCGACGAGGACATCTTGAATGCTTCACATCTTATTGCATATGTAAAGGCGTAGACAGCTGCAGCAATATGTAGGTCGGGCATTTGGAGCCTTTCAACATTAAACCGTGTCATGAAATCACGTAGGGGTTCATTTTGCCCTTTGCAAAGCTGCACAAGGGATGAGACGATCTTCCTAATGCGTTTACTACTTGAAAAGAAGGTAGAAAACTCGTTAGCCAAATATGAGAATGAGGTGATGGAATTGGGTTCTAGGGTAAAGAATCGATCTATAGCAGTGTTAGTTAAGGTTTGCTGAAAGGTTTTGCACATCACGAGGTCTGGTATGACCTGTAAGTTCATGACATCCTTATATTTATTAAGATGATTGATTGGGCCAGTGGTCCCATCATATTCCTTTACGCGGAGATATTTCAATATGTCCGATAATGGGTATGACATCATATCTGGGGGTAAATGGAGTATCGTAGGTGAACCCTAATGTTCCCTGGGCATTCTAAAGTAGTCCAGCTACAATCACGTCATGTATGATCCTAGCAAGTTCACTTAAGTTCAAAGTAATCGACCTTGAGGCCGAGGCTATAGGTGCTCGAGGTTTCGGTTCCACTAATATCGTGGGCAGGGCGAGGAACCCGAGCTCAAGCATCAGCCATAAAATTCCTTGGTGCCTTGATGGTGCCGATGTTGAATGCGAATTCCTTTGACTTAGCAATTGAGTTAGTTTAACAACTCGTTGGTCGAGCTCTTTTAATGCTCCTACGGTAACGACTGCAGGATTGGGGCGTTGGTGTTTCTGATGATTCCTCTTAAGGGATTGGGAAATCCACATTAGGAGATGGGTTTGGAGTGAATGAACTTGCTGGATGAAGACCTGAACGTGTATTAACCATGGCTTTTGATAGCGTTTTCCATAGACGGTGTCAATGATGCTACCAAAAATCATACCTATTGATTTTCGAGCTTGAGTGTTGAAAATGAACAAGAATAGAATCTTTCAGTACCTGAAACAAAGACATCGATGTAGGTCTTCGTCTCATCTCCAATGTTAAAGTTAGAGAGAGAATTTATGCGTAAGGGTATGAACTGAAAATTATGTAAAAGCGTATTTGAATAATTATCCAAGGCCTTGTATTTATAGAGATGGGCAGTTGCGAAACCCGCAAACGTACGAAATCGTTGACAAGTAATAGAATTGATGAGTTGAGAGTATCGTCCCATAGCGAATAAATTCAATTTAAGTTTACTAACTTCTTATGATATTCGAATTATGTAAACAAAAAGAGAGTTTGATTTTGTTTTATATTAAATAATCTAAGAAAGCGGTAAAAATGTGATTTTTATCAATTTATAGATGATTGTATTGTATCTCGAATCCGTTTATTGATATCTATTTTAATTCTTGATTTGTAATCTAGTTCCGTTCATGCGTTCTTAACAATCGATAAAACTATTTTATATATTTTTCTTTTTTCAAAACAAATTAAATTTATCATAACCATGACCTGAATCTATTCTTAGCCCGAATTTGAATGATTAGAATGCATTACAGTTTAGATTATATATATGATTGCACATGTGATAAATGTTAGGAATAACATTTATTGCACATATGTTAATTTTATCGCGTTCTAAACTTATTGTGAGGTTTTCAACACTACGACAAGCAATTAGTTATCTAATTGGTGGCCAATCAATCAAATAATGTAATGAGTATGCAAAATTAATCAAGAACGCAAGAAATAAACTAAACTTCTAGTCTTTAATTAAATCAAATAAACAATATAGTTCATCTTCATTCAATACAAAAACAGATCTAGCTTAACATACTAATATATAAATTACAAAAAGAATAATAGAAAAAATCACATAAATCATGTTAGAATGCAAAAGATGTTGATCTTCAATTCCAATATTGAATTTTTCAAAATCTTGATGTAATTGACCTTCAATTCTTTGCTAGGACTTGATCTCCTCTCTAAAAATATGGCAATTGACCTATTGTTCTTGATGAATTTGATGATAATAATTTGTATGAAGAGGCAACAGAGGATTTTTTTTTTATGTGTAATCCTCGTTTTCTATTTATAAGAGCCAAAAAATAGATCAAAATCGCGTCCAATTTGGGTTCCAAAAGATTTTGAATTGAGAAAGAAAACTGTTGATTTATCTGCGAAAATGACCCGCGCTCGCGCACAGGCATAACCACCACGCGCGCACCATTGAGCCAAATGGCTCTCAGATTGGGAAAAATAAGGTACCGCGTGCGCATGTTCTCTTCAATTCGTCCCTGAGTAGCTTCCAGTAATTTGGTCATAAATTTCTCCATGGATATCCGATTGAGGTGATTCAAGATGCGTTGTAAATTTAATTCAAAGGGATACAATTCTTCTAAAAATACAATTTTTCCAATTCGAACGATCCAATTCGAACGTTTGCTATCCGAAAAATGGGTCTTACGTTGAGTCTAAAAATTCGATGCATAACTTTTTTCAGTTGAAAATTGATTTGTGAAAATACTTCCACTATATTTCACTCCATTGACCTCCAGTTGCATCCAATTGATCATATATGATCTTCAATCGTCGTTTTATGGTCCGAATCAACTATTGAATATTTACACTTTGGTCCCCAAATTTTGATTTTCCTCTGTTTCCGCACGTTTTTCGTTCCTTTCTTCTAAATTCACAATTTTGCATTGAGCTCGACCTAACAAATATAATTAACACAAAATTAAGTTATAACTCATCCAAATTGCTAACAAATGCTCTAATTTAATGGCATTAATAAGTGTACAAAATACACTTATCAGTAGTACACTCCTAGTAGGATTAAGTGATGCACTCCTAGCAGGATAAATCAATTAAGTATGCTTATCTAATTAAAGGGATGTGAAATGTTCGGGAGTATTTTTACAATTAGGAGTAGTAATTTGATTGGAATTGTGAGATAGAATATTTAGATAAGTACAACTCTAGTGGCAGTCTCATTAGATTAGGAGACCTGATAGAAAAAGAAGGAAAATGATAGTGAGGGACACGAGATGTCCAAGGGCTTCAAGCCCGAACTCACTTATACAAGCCCGATGATGACCTCGAGCCCGACCTTATAAACTCGAGGATGTTTTGATCTTAAGAGAGTGCTCGCGTAGGGATGGCAACAGGATGGGGCGGGATTAGGGGAACTTCCCTTGCCCCGCCAAGCAATTCCCTACCCCGTCCCCGTCCTCGTCCCTGTAATCGCCTCGTTACCCATTTATGGCAAGGTCCTTGCCCCGTTTACTACCATGTTTAATTTTTTTTTAGTTTTTGATAATTTATTTTATTACCCCCATTTATTAGATCGAAACAAATAATTTTAGTTGTCATTTTTTAGTAGAACTAATAAAGTTTTCTATTTAAAGTATTGAATAAAAAAAATAAAAAAAATAAAAATAAATAAAACAATTCAATACTTTAAATTGAAATTTTCATTAGTTCTAATAAAAAATGACAACTAAAATTATTTCTCTAAGTCCAATGAATGAGGGCAATAATTTTAGTTGTCATTTTTTATTAAAACTAATGAAATTTCGCGAAATTTTCCATTTAAAGTATTGAATTCTTAAAAAAAATTAAAAATTTAAACGGGGTGGGGTGGGACGGGACGGGACACGACCCGGCCCCGTCCCAAAGCAAAATTCTCCACCCCATCCCTAACCCGAATACCCAATTAAGCGGGTAATCTCCGCCCTGTTCGGGCCGGGGCCTCACTGATATTGAGTTTGTCGAGTTTTTTGTCATCCCTATGATCGAGGTTATAACCTCAACCATGAGGCCGTGGGTGATCGAGTCATGAAAAAATTGTACACATCAGTAGCAAATGCGAAAATAGTAAGTACTCTAAACAACGTGCTGCTCCTGTTCTATGCTGCTCGTGGAGTACTCTCGGAAAATCTCTATAGCTACATTGGACAAGAATGATAATATTTGCATTAGCAACACGCGTTTATTCATGGGAAGTCGCCCCTTGTCTAGCGGTTATGAAAGACAGTCGATATCTTTGAGGAATTCTTTCGATGCCTCATGAATTAAGAAGTAATTTCATTCTCAAAGGTTGATCTCTCAAAGAATTTGATATTCCAATTAACGTTTGATTTTGAAACAACGAATCCTCATTTTTACCGTAGATAAATCTAGTTTCTACTGTAAATAAACTATCCGAACGAAAAAAGAAGTTTGACAAACATACATGATTTCTTGTTATGTGAACATACATGATTTCTTGTTATGTGATGAAACTATCCTTCTTGAGCAAAAGTGCAAAACATACATTGGCAGGCAGTACATCTAATGTTGGACAGAAAATCCAAATTGAAAACCACACGACATAAGAACTGAACCGCTAGAGATCAAAGGCTTTTGCCTCCAAAATTCGGTGCCAACCTGGATACATGTATACAACAGTGGAAAGGGAGAATCAAGTGAATCGAAAAGAACAAGCTGCAACTAGATAAAATTAAAACAAATACTCATTAAAGGGGGCTTCCACGACTATCAGTTCAGTTCCAATCATATTTCCAGAATGGTTTCCCGGGACAATGAATCGAATCAGTATGGCCATCGATCTACAGTATTTGAGCATAGGACAATGCATGCTTTCCAACAGTTAAATATCTACAGACAGGAAAGTTATCTCCATCCTCCCAGAAACTAGCAAATTCCATGAAACTTTTGTCACAACTGACACGCTTTAAGAGAAGGGGGTCGGAGACCATGAACACATCTACTCACTCACCACCCAATCTCCAAGGAAGATCCATCCTGGTGATAATTCAGGATCAGGCTTGTGCGACCACTGGAGAAAAAAGAGAAGGAAAAGCACACGTTAAAGAAATGCAAAAGATAACCTCAATTCATGCACCCTACATCTAGAAGGAGGAGAAGAAAAAGAAAGACGAGGAGGAGGAGACCTGTTTGGTGGCCATTATTTCGGAAAAACGTTGTATTGAATAGTGAATTTAGAAGAATGTGTGGTTAAAAAGTAGGGAAAAGTTTTGGGTTTACATGTATAATATATGTGAATGTGTGGTTGAAAATGAATATGAAGAAAAAGAGTTATAAAAGAATGGGAGACAAACATGGGCTTAATTGCCTAGAAGAAAAGGGAATTCCAGAAATACTATGCTCAGGGAAAGAAAATCTGTCTCAGCAGCTCTTATTCAACTTTAGTGCTACACATGCATACTACGTGTTGCAACAGATAATTTTTGACACTTACAATTATGCAGATAAATTTCCCTAAAACATATCAATAGAACTTTAACTTATTATCATGCTTGAGGAATCAAGTTAGTTTCTCCAATATCTGTTACCTATTCCACAATTCAAAGTAGAGATACTTACAATACTAGAAAGGGCACCAGATTCCGGTATACTGTTCCTACTGCCACGAAGATTGCTTGTATCTGAAGCTCCCATTATCCCAACATCCTTCAGGCTCCTTCCTCTTCAAAATACCACCTGAAACCGAGAGCATCCTTGCTTGCCCCTCTGCTAGAGCTTGTGAGTTGGCAACAGAAAGTTGCCTTGACGCCAGAGGCAACATCTCTTCTCTACCCTCCATATCAACAGCACCGGGGCCAGAATTGAGATCCAGACCTGGCCTGCCCCTCTTTCTGTTGTTATCCAAACTACCATTACCACTACCGTCAGGAAGGCTAACCAGATAAGGTCTTGGAAATTGGGATGAGACTGCACCCACATTGCCCAGAAACTGTGAATTTACAGGAGCAGTAAATAGCCTTCCACCAGATAAGGAATCTACATATGAGGTTGTTCCCATAGAGAATGTTGCAGACGATAAAGGAAAAGTAGTTCCAAAAGGAAACACGGGGTATTGGAAAGAGCTAGATGGGAAAGGGATCGCAGGAGATGATGACAAAACCGGTCCCCGATAAACATCAGGTGCAAATGGGGTACCACCAGTAGGAGAAAATATTCTTTGTGGTGCACCAGGAGTTATGATGGGAAAGGGCTGGTCCACTCGGTCCGGTAACATTGACGGAATTGTCACAGTTGAGTATGTATTACCAGGGCCAGGGGGAAACCAAGACGAGAAGTTGCCAAGTTCTAAATTATTCATTCTCAGGCCAGAAGTAGGAAGTTGAGAAAGCATACCACCCTTGCCCAGATGACTTGTAAACTGCTCAGCAGCATCATCAACTACAGGCCCATCATTTAGATCAAAATCCCTTCTAACATCCACTTTAAAATTGCTGCTTGAAGAGCAATGCCCCATTTCATCAGTTTCTTCAACTTTGTTCAAATCAAGATCAAGTGCTACAAAGCCACGAGCAGGCACAGCACCTATGCGTTCATTCAGTGTCATACCATGATTACTTAAGAAATCAGATGTTGAATTGACAGCTGGATCAGAATCTCGAGAAGCCATGTCCTCGACAACTCTTTCATCTGGCACATTTAGATCGATATCCAACAGAGGGCGGACATCTCTACTAGTAGTAGCATCAGTAGAGGATACATCTGTCGACCCAAAAGGTATTTCAAAGGCTTTTCTGGGTTCAGCTGGTCGAAATGCACTAGTGGCAGCAGATCCCTTCCATTTAAGTTCACTTTTACTTCTCAATAGATCCTCTGGAGGTACAAAAGACCCTTTTGCTGCAGCAGCTACTGTAATGGAAGCAGGAAGGACATTGGCCATGGAACTTCCAACAGAAAGTAATGGGTTAATCACATGAACACTGGTTGAATCAGGAGCTATACAGTTGACCGGCTCCCCATATTTTCCATCATCTGCTATCAAACCTTCATTTAAGTCAAATTTTATCTTTGTCTCAGTTTTTGAAGGTGCAGCAAAAGAAGACGAAGCACTTTCCTGAGTTTCATCTGATTCAACACCAGGGAGCTTGGATTCTTTCAACACAGTATTTTTCTGAGCTTCTTCGGAATAAATAGCAGGTGAATCTTTCTTAGGAGGTGATATACCAGATCGGTGTTCTGCAAATTCCTTGTTCTGTACACTGGACTCTATAATTTGACTCTTCATGTCATCGACAATAGAACCTAAACAAATCACGCCTTGACCTTCAACATTAGACCTGTCTGCTTCCGTATCAAAGTTTTGACTTTCAGGATCCTTTTCATCAACTGTTTCTACCTTGACTGTGTTGCCATTTTCAGAAATCAGTTTCTCATCAGACCCAGTACTTTGCAGCTTTTCATCATCTCTTCTTTCTGTCAAGACAGATGTTGCAACAACAGCAGGTAGTTCATGATCCGCATGTAAGCCAGTTCTCAACTCTTCCTTCACATCATTTTTGCAATCACCTTCACATGATCGATATGTTGATACAACTACAGCTGCTGGATTACCAGCACCTATTTTAGAAAGAGCATGGCGGACCATATCCTCCGATACCAAGTTATTATTTACACAAGGTTTACAGGCTAAACTGGCATTGCCATTAACATTACTTGAAACAACCTTTTCCTCAAGAGCTTGTTTACTTAATTCACCTTCTCTCATCTTCTCCATCATGCCTGATGGCATCAAAGAAGCAGAACTCTTCATTTCACCAGACTTTTCACTGATATCCCCCTGAGGATCTGCACTGGTTCTCAAATCCATAGAGGCTAAGTTGACAGGTTCAATGCATTCTGCGATCGGCAAATCTTCATTAGCGTGAGATGAAGAACGTCTTCTTTCACCAGAGTGCTCAAGGGATGCATGTTTAGACATATGCAATCCATTTTCCAACAATGAAGTGCCAGCTATAGCCTGGTTCTTGCTATTGCCATCAACTACATTACAACACGGACTTTGGTCTCCAGCTAGTTGATCGTCAGGAGATAACTTCGACTTTGTATCCTCGTGCGTGCAAATTTCATCAACTACATGGGTGCTTCTTTCTGGAGAATCAGTAGATGAGACCAAGTCAGATCTGGACATTTCTCCAGCAGCGACACTAGCAAGTAGGTTCATTCCAATATCATCCTCAAGTGACACAGATGAATTTTCTTTGGAAGACTTTACACAGCTCTCAATCAAAGCATTCATAGGGGTGACAGATGCTTCACATGACTTCAAGTCATTTCTTTTCGAGGCTTCAATGATTTTCGTGGATACTTTAGTCCTACTTTGATCTTCATGAGGAAGAGCTGCACCTACAGGCGACCCAACAGCCTCATCAGAACCATTCATCACATCCTTTGACTCGTTGCTTTGCCAAGATTCCACGTTCACGTCTGAAGTAAAATTTGAAAGATGGACATCAGTCTTTTCCTTCAGATTATCATAAATCTGATCATCCTTCTCTGAATGCACTGGAGAAGAAGCTCGACTGCTCATAATGGAAGGATCTTCTGAAGATCCTATGTTGGCACTCTGTGCAGGAGCAGGGCTGCGGTTTGGTGACTTAACAATTAGTATATGACTGCTGCCCGCACTAATGGGTGCCTCAAGAACTTTTTCACTATTGAAGGAACACTGAGATGACTTCTCCAATGCAGTATTTCTGTGCAGTGAAGAGCTTCTGCTTGAACTTGTTTCTTTCAGACCTCCAGTAACAGGTGTCCCGGAAAAACCATTGATTGATTTCCGATGCCGATAACCACTCCCTGAGATTTTATTGGCATTAATCAACCCAGCAGAACCCTTTCCGTCATCATTTACTAACGACTGATTGTAGCTATGAGATTGAACAGAACTGCTGCTCTTATCCTCCCTGGAAAGAGGCACGTCAGAAGCACTACCAACAGAAATGTTAGGCTGAATATCTTTGCCTGATGCAGGTGATGATGCTGACTTTATATGGCCAGGAGATGAGGATGAGGACTTTGTGTTACTCTCTCCATGCAAAGACTTCACTGAAGAAGTTTTAGACCCAGAAAGCAGCATAATTGAGCTTTTCATGGCAACATCAGAACCATTTGAATTTTTACTCCCACCATGAGAAGCTTCAGGAAGGCGAGGTTTGGAAGACCATGAAGAAACATCTTGAGTTGAGCCAGACTTCGCATCAATTTCAGCCTCAACACGTTTCTTCCATGTGTCTACTAAACTCCTTGCCTTTTTCTGAATTTCTAAATTTTTATGTGATCGTAAATTATTCACAGATCTGCCAATGTTGCACATTTGTAGGGCATGCAGATTCACTGGGAGCTTGTCAAGTGCACCGAGTAAAACCAAAAGAAAATCCTCCACAGATTTATCACCATCCTTGGAACTATTACCATCATTAATCTTCCCTTTATGGATGTCCTGGAGCCACTCATCCAACACTGGCAAACCCCTAAGCTGTACAAACTGATTAAGGCAATCAAATTTATCAGTGGAAGCCAACACACCCACAAGCAGAGAGCGGTTAGTCAAATCCATTTTCTTGTCCATTCTCTCAGGTTGCATAAGTTGGACAAACTTCTCAACAACCTCCAAATCCATAAGACCTCCTTTTCCCATTATTTTCACTATCTCAGATTTCAAACTATTATCAGCTCTGTGAATACCAGAATCACCATCGTCAGATTTTGAAGAATGTTCTCTTTTGATAGGCTCAGCACCCTGATCTGCTCTCTCCCTCTTCTTTCCCTTAACTTGAGGAGAAAAAGAAGTCACACCAATTTGTCCATTATCAGGACCAGATTTTGATTGCAAGGTTGATGCTGAACAATTTATTGGTTTTGGAGAAGGACCACCAGACTGCATAGTAGCATGCATTTCTCTTCGTGTTTTATCTAAAAGTAGATCCACTTCTTCTTGCCGCTCCTACAAGAATAGAAAGCCTGACCAATCAACTATAGGAGAAATAGAGCGAAGCGTAACATCCATAAATAAAAGCAGGAAAAATAAAAGACAAACCATCTACAAACCTCTCCGCCTCTTTCCAAGCCTTTCTAGGTAAGCATACACAATAACAAACAAAAGAACTAGTATAAAGAGAATGTAGGCTGAGAGAATATGCAACTAACGTTAAGGTAATCTTGATCATTTAGCCACCAAAGGCAATTATTCTCAATGTCATAGACTCGCCGGCAAATAAATGAGGATGTCCCCACAGGAAGTTCTACGCCCTTTGGAAGAAAAGAAACTTTGCAAGGATGGAGAAGCGATGCAGCAGGTATTTTATCCTTGTGAAAAGAATAAAAAATTTCATTTGGCACGGTGTCCAGCTGGATGCCTTTGCCAAGATTCAGCTCAGCTGGTCGATAAAGCCAATTCACCCCTAACTGTAACTTTTTCTCCTTGCCCACTGCCAACCACCGAATTATGCCAATGAAAGGAGGAGAATCTTGAGGTGGTTTGAAAAGAGCACAATCACCTATGCTAATTTTTCGACCGTCCTACAGAAAAGGAAAAACAAGGCAAAGAATTCACTTCTCCCTGAAAGGATAGTATTAGAATAGTTATAAACAGAAATAAGTAACAGTTTCATCACGACTGAATAAATAAAAATGTTCAGTGACTCAATAAGCACAAATATTGAAAATTATCAGTATTGTGCATTTACAAAAAGTGCCAGCAATAACATTACCTATAATTGGTAACGGTAGCGGGTCTACTAGCAAAGAAAGTGTTCTCACCCACTAGATGCCACTTTATAGATTGCTACATTTGAATTGCCTCGAGCATTTTCATGCAATGAAATGAAAATAGAGAAGTCCACACATTTCACACTCAAGTTGCAACAGAAGCACAGGTTCCTAAATTCATTTACATTGTAAGGGTCACTAAAGGGGGGGGGGGGATTCACTCGGTACATTTTCCTCTACTCCTTTCTGACAATAAACAACATTATCCGGATTTAATATAATGTTCCCAAACTTGCCCAGTCTAATCTCACCTGGTCACTATACTTTTTGTCCAGCTGCACTTTCATATTTGTTACAATTTTTTGACACTTTGTCTAGGTTTCTCATCTACTGGAATTGCTGACTTTTATGTAGGAAATGATTTGTGGCTTAAAAAGCCCATTAATTAATTAATTTAAAATCAAAAATCAAGATTAGCAAAAACGTTGATCTTTCGTTCTAAAAAAACTTACAAAGCACTATATTGAAGACAATAAGCATTTTTGGCAATCTACAAAAAATTATTGATGTATTGAAGGATTTTTTAAGTCACTTAATCATCTATAGCATGATAATCATATATGCCATGCAAATCACCAGTTGTGTTACTTGCTTTAGACGAAATTGCCTATACTGCAAATAAAAATGGTTCAATGACTATCTTTTTCACATAATGCCAACATCTCTTAAAGCAGTTCCATCATATCAGAAAGATGCTTACATTCACAACTAACAACTATATTGAATAGTGAGTCGTTAATTAAGGCATGATTTAACATGCATAATGCATCAGATCTAGGTAATCTATTAAGGATGCTTAAAAGAATTAATAAATGAACTCCTTAAACAGAAGAGGATGATTGATATGCAAGAGGATCGTGTTAACATATCCGCATTATAAAAAAAAAGCTATTTTTTGGCATTCCGTATAGATTAGAAAGGAAAACAAAAAGAAAAAGGTGCAGAATTTGAGGTTAAAGCTTCTTATTCAAAAGAAATATATCCAAATATCATTTTTATGAAAAAAACATTGACAAGAAGTCGACATAATTCCTGCACTCATAAGTTAAATGGTAGAGTGCAATTTCAGGAAAAGTAACTTCTGCACACAATCTGGTAACTTTGTATATTCCAGAACCTCAGTTTGCCCACTAGTTTACTACACATCAAATTGGTAAGACAAGGCATATCTCAACAGAACACTAATGGTGAAATAGTATACTATCTGCAGTACATAACAAAAAACATATCTTATTCACCACACAGAGAAGAGAATCAGTGGCATGTACTCAATATTTTAATACCTCCTTTGGAGTAAAGATTAAACTGAAATCGTCTAAATATTGGAAAAATAGATTAACTATACAGAGAAATAAAATGCAAATTCCGTGAACATTTTGTACAACGGTTGACACTGTCTTATAACTGAACGGCATTGGCATGAATTGGAAATGTTCATTCCCTACATTCTGAGAGATGCACTAACATAAATCTATAACTGTAAGAACTTCATTAAATAAATACAAAAGAAAAAATACAAGTAAAATGACAGATTATCCCATTTCTTCAATATTTTAGCACAATTGATATTTTTATCCTCGTCGCAGAAGAAAATAGTTTTGTTTTGTTTAGGTATTTTTTTTTTTTTTTTTTTTTCAGTTTGCTTCTGCCTGTATTAGCGCATTGCCAACATACGGATATTGAGTTTGAAAATATTGTCTTCGCACTTGATCAGCGAGGAGTCAAATGACTCTCAGATCACCTTCCTTACCAATCACAGCATCGGTGTTCATCAATAGAAATGCTCGGGACGGAGAAACCTGACTGTTCCAACTAGGGACTGCATATAACACAATCAATGAAGCATCCCACATAGTAAAGTGGAAGAATTATTTGATTTTGGTGTTTGTGTGGGAGGCAAGCGACTAGTAAAGGAAAGCAATAATGCATCTCGGGTGTGGGATTGTGGCTAAGTGTACCTCACTGAAGGCTTTTGACTTTTAACGCATTTTGGGAAGTGTTTATAATCTGTTTAAATTACAAATACATAAAAATGAGTGGTAGATAAGTGAGAGTTACTCGTGAATTCTATGAAATGTGTGAATAAAAAGTGATTTAACCGCAAAAGTTTATAAATTAAACAGTCATAAACAAGTCTAGATTGTAGTCCCTATGTGACTAGGATTTATTTTTAAGGTTCATATAAAAGCACGTCATTTAAGTCCAAATTGGATTACTTGTTCAGCGTTTCTCAGGGTTTTAACTTTTTTCTTTTTAGTATGTTATTATCAGTGTCATTCTTTAAGTCATTTAATGGATGCAGTTTGCTCCTCATCTTCTTCTTCCCCTGGTTGAGCCTTTTGTTTGGTATGGTAATTGATATTTTAGTTTCACTCCATATCTGTCTTATTCATATGGGGAGGTGGAAGTCAAGTGCCTGATGGATATGAAGTTTCCATCAGTCAGGTTGCATACATGGTAGATTCCACCTTACTGGGGATTCCAGTTATGAGCATTTGTCTTATTATATGGGGCTCAGTACGAATTGATCGTGTGCAAGGAATTGGTCAAGTTTGTGCTTCTTCCTCTAGCACAAAAAGTGGCTTTGAATTTTCGGATTAGGTGGTGGTGCAGCTGGTTATGCTTTTGACTTTGAAGATGATGGTGGTAATGAATAGAAAAGTCACGTCTTTGTACCTTGTGCTAATTTGAGAATGATGTAACAGTAGATAATTGAAGAGCGGAAATGCTTAATGTCTATAATGAAGCTTTTGTTGCATACTTGAAAAACCAGTGGCATATAAAATCCAAACAAGAAAAACATAGAACACTTGTAAAATCCAATAAGAAAGTACCTTGTAAAATGAATCACAAGAAGTAAAGGTGGTGGTGGTGGTGGTAGAAGAAGTAACTGAAGAATGATCACTCCCAGCAGCTATAGTTCTGTTGCTCGTAGTCAAGGCTTGGACCGACCGCATGTGATGACTATAACTCCTTCTTAGACTCCTACAGCTCTCGCCTTCCCGCTGAATCGTCCCATGCATAATAAAGATTGGTTTTTAGCATTTTCCCCGAAATCTCTCACCACCCAATACCCCAACTTCAAAGGTGTAGAATTCTTCAATTAGAACTCTGCAAAGCCCAAAAATTATTGAACCTAACCTCGAAAGCGTGGATAGAGACAAATTACAGATGAAACCCTAATTCTCACTCCTTAATTTCGTCTCTAGGGCTTCAATTCTCCGATCAATATCTATGAAATTTCAGATCGAACATATAAACCACACCATTTAAACAGCTTCAAAACAAAATCATGCTCATGCAAAAATATATACACGCAGTTGTCCACACACATACATAGAGAAAGCAGAGACCTTGAAAATCCTTCGATTTAGAAAGAGAAACCGAGAGAGATTTTGGGGAGAGAAATCGTGGGGTATAGAGACACAGCGCGATTTATATAGAGCGAAGAAGGGATGTCGCGAGGGGCTCCTCAGAGCGCAAAAGGAATAGGCTGTTAGCTGTACTCTGTATTGAGGGGCAGTCCGGGCAGATCGCTCAGTCCGGGTGGCAGGTAATCTCACCTATCGAGCCTCCCAGGATTCGGTAATGACCGGAAAATGGAGCAGCCCTTTTACGACCACTAAAGAATTTTTTGGAAATAATAATTTTTTAATTAAAAAGTAAAATATAACATTTTATTGTGATAACGTATTGTTGAAAATTAATTTAAGAAAAAATAAATATCGTCAAACAGTGGCTGAATTCAATTATTTGATTCAACTTGGAATTTCTAAATTGAGCATTGGTTTCATCGATGTACCCCAAGGTTGTGGAACTAACTACTAAGTCCCTCTTTTTCGTTTTAGTTACCTGTTTAATCCCAAGGTTGGGGAATTAGATTCCTCGTCTTACAACGAAAAAAGAAAAAAGAAAGTCTACGTTGTTTACACAAAAAAGGTAACAAAATTGACACTATTAAAATGTAACTTTATTAAGAAAAAAAAAAGAATTAGGCTTCTACTACATTCCTTGTTGACATCAAGATTTACATTCTCTATGTATAGGAAATCTAACCATTAATTAAAAAAATATTGTTGAAATTAATGTACAAAATGTTGTCTACTCCCATCCTATCAAACTTGAGCCACATGTAACAAAAACAAAAAAAAAAGTTATTCTAGTATTTTGTACCCTTTGAAGGGAGGGATAAACTCACACACGTGGTCTGTGGAGGTGAGTGCGGGCCCTATTTGGGTTTTTACCTGACATCAAATTAAGGTTGTCTCCAGGATTTCCAACAATTCATAAGCTATGTACCCCTCCTGCACGTGAGATGCTATAAAAGATAGGCAAACAAAGTTGACTTTGCATTTACCCATTTGAAGATCTCGGACCCCAAGTTTCTTCCGAGATCGTACACATAATTTTTGCAATTCCATTTTTTTCGATCTCGAGAAATAAGCATTAAGATCAAATTCGGAAAAATATATATAAAATCCATCTCATTGTCATGTTCTTCAATAAATTAACTAACAATGGGCATCATCACCGTGCACCAACCAGTATATTCCATGCTACTCCAGATGGTACGATACAACTGACATTGGAGATGGCGATCTCGCCACCCATGTAGGATATGCTACCCAAAAATCACACACTTCGCTAACACTTTATTGTTAAATTTCCTGAAATAAGAAAATTAAGTTCCAATGACGCAAAAGCATGTCTTCTATAGTCGCAGTTACATACAAAATCAAGTCGACCGTATACAGTACTCTTCACGCCACAAAATACATGATACACCCATCACTTGACTATCAGCATTCATTCTTTTATTTCACATGCACCGCCTCGTTTCCTTAGTAAATAAACCTATCAGTAAAAGAGGGCTTAGACAAGGAATTTACATTATCTCACCGTTATGTGATGAAATTATAATTCTTGAGCAGAACGTACGTCAGCAGTACAGATAATGTCAGACAGGAAAACCAAACTAATACTACAAAAGACATAAACTGAACCCATCAGAGGTTAAAAGCTTTTGATGCCAAAATTCAGAGTCAATCTGGATACAAGTATATAAAGGTGAGTTGAAAAGAACAAGTTGCGATGAGAGAATTAAAATAAATACTCAATAAAATGAGCTTCCACGTCAATCAGTTCAGTTCCAATCTCATTTCCTTAATGATAATGCGTCATATCAGTATGGGAATCAATCTTCAGTATCTGGTCATCAGAGAATTCATGCTTTCCAACAGTTAAAATATCTACAGACGGGAAAGTTATCTCCATCCTCCCAGAAATGACCAAAACTAGCAAACCCCGTGAAACTTTTGTGTCATAACTGAAGCACTTGAGAGATGGGGGTCAGAGACTGGAAACATCTACTCACTTACCACCCATTCTCCAAGAGAGATCAAGCCTGGTAATGATTCATGATTTGTTTCGTCCAGCTACTGGAGAAAAAAAGAGAAGTAAAAAGTTAAAGGAATGCAACCCGTCATCATACACCAAAAGTAATTGTGCAATAATCTCATTGCCAACGTTATTTAATAGCAAAGAAGGAAATGGAACAGTGTGTAAAAATAAATTAAAAGAAACATAATGCTCGGGAAGGAAATTTAATAATTAAGCAGATAAATTTCCAACGTATCAATCGTTGGGTATTACTACCAAGAACTAAAACTACAGAATGAAGTTAGTTTCTCAAACATTTATTCCACAATGTTAAGTAAAAATACTAAAAAGGATTGAAAAGCGCACCAGATTCCAGTATATAGTTCCTATTGCCATGAAGATTGCTTGTATCTGAAGCTCTCATAATCCCACCCTCCTTCAGGCTCCTTCCTTTTCAAAATACCACCTGGAACCGAGAGCATCTTTGCTTGTTCCTCTGCTAGCGCTTGTGAACTGACAACGGAAAGTTGCCTCGATGCAAGAGGCAACATCTCTTCTCTACCTTCAATGTCTACTGCACCAGGGCCAGCATTGAGATCCAGACCCGGCCTGCCCCACTTTCTGTTGTTATCCAAGCCACCATTACTGGTACCGTCAGGAAGGCTAACCAGATAAGGTCTAGGAAATTGGGAGGAGACAGCACCAACATGGCCCAGAAACTGAGAATTTACAGGTGTCGTAAACAGCCTTCCACCAGATGAGGAATCTACATACGAGTTTGCTCCCACAGAGAAAGTGGCAGAAGGTAAAGGAAAAGTAGTTCCAAAGGGAAACATCGGGTATTGGAAAGAGCTAGATGGGAAAGGGATCGCAGGAGATGATGACAAAACCTGTCCCCGATAAAGATCAGGAGTAAATGGGGTACCACCAGTAGGAGCAAATAATCTTTGTGGTGCACCAGGAGGAATGACTGAAAAGGGCTGGTCCCCTCGGTCCGGTAACGTTGACGGAATTGTCACAGTTGAGTATGTATTCCCAGGAGGAAACCAAGACGAGAAGTTGCCAAGTTCTGAGTTGTTCATTCTCAGGCCAGCATTAGGCAGTTGAGACAGCATTCCACTCTTGCCCTGATGACTCGATGTTAACTGTTCAGCACTAGCATCATCAGCTACAGGCCCATCATTTAGATCAAAATGCCTTCTAACATCACCAGTACGTAAACCACCTGATGAATCAACAGGCAAATCTGTACCCTCCACTTTAAATTTGCTGCTTGAAGAGTAATGCACCATTTCATCAGCTTCATCAACTCTGTTCAAATCAAGATCAAGTGCTACAGAGCCATGAGACGGCGCAGCACTTAAGCACTCATTCAGTGTCATACCACGATTACTTATGAAATCAGATGTAGAATTGACTGCTAAATCAGAATCTCGAGAAGCCATGTCCTCGAGAACTCTTTCATCTGGTACATTTAGATCGATATCCAACAAAGGGCGGACATGTCTACTAGTAGAAGCATCAGTACAGGATACATTTGTCGACCGCAAAGGCAATTCAATGGCTTTTCTGGGTTCAGCTGGTCGAAATGCACTAGTGGCAGCAGATCCCTTCCATCCAATTTCACTTTTACTTCTCAATAGTTCCTCTGGAGGAACAAAAGGTCCTTTTGCTGCTGCTGCCACTGTAATGGAAGCAGGAAGGCCATTGGAAACAGAATTTACAGCAGAAAGCAATGGGTTGATCACATGAACACTGGTTAAATCAGGGGACATGAAGTTGACTGGCTCCCCATATTTTCCATCATCTTCATTAAAACCTTCATTTAAGTCAAAATTAATCTTTACATCAGGTTCTGGAGGTGTGGCAGCAGAAGAAGATGAAGCCTCTGTCCCAGAGGAAGAACATTCCTCAGTTACATCTGCTTCAACACCAGGATGCTTGGATTCTGTCAACTCAGTTTTTTTCTGTGCTTCTTCGGAAGAAATAGCAGGCGACTCTTTCTGAGGAGGGGATATACCAGATTGGTGCTCAGGGAATTCCTCGTTCTCTATATTCACCTCTATATTTTGACTCTTCATGTCATCCTTAGTAGAATCTAAACAGCTCATGCCTTGATCTTCAACATTAGACTTGTCTGCTCCCTTATCAAAGTTTTGTCTTTCAGAATGGATAACATAATTCACAGAATCCTTTTCACCACCTTTTTCTTCATTGACATCATTATCAAATTGTGAAATTACTTTCTCAGACGCAGCTCTTTGCAGCATTTCATTATCACGTCTTTCTGTCAAGACAGATGATGCAGCAACTGCAGGTGGTTCTTGCTCCACAGGAAATCCAGCACTCAACTCTTCTGTCACATCATTTTTGCTGTCACCTACAACTTCAGCGGCTCCATTACTATCTTCTACATTAGAAAGACCATGGCTGACCACGGCCTGGGATACCAAGTCATCATTTCCACAAGGTTTACTATCTAAAATGGTGTCAACATTTGCTTTACTTATAGGAACCTTTTCCTCGAGAGCTTTTATACTTAATTCACCATCTTTCATCTTCTCCATTGTTCCTGATGGCATCAAAGAAGAAGAACTCTTCATTTCACAAGACTCGCTGATATCACCTTGAGAATCTGCACTGGTTCTCAAATCCATACAAGCCAAGTGCACACGTTTATTGCTCTCTCCAGTCAGCGAATCTTCATTAACTTTAGACGAAGCGCATCTTTCACCAGAGTACTCAAGGGTTGCATGTTTAGACACATGCAATTCATCTTCAGACAACGAAGTGCCAGCTATAACCTGGTTCTTGCTATCGCCATCATCAGAACACAAAATTTGGCCTCCAGCAATTCCATCTTCATGAGATGACTTTGATTTTCCATCGTCGTGTGTGCAAACTTCATCAGCTACAGGGGTGCTTCTTTCTGGAGAATCAGTTCTGAACATTTCTCCAGCAGCCACACTAGCAAGAAGATTCATTCCCATATCATCCTCAAGAGACACAGATGAATTTACTTCAGAATACTTACAGCTCTCAATCAAAGCATTCATAGGGCTGAAAGAGGCTTCACGCGACTTCAAGTCATTTCTTTTCAAGGCTTCAATAATTCTCCTGGACGCTTCAGTAGTCCTACTTTGCTCTTGATGAGGAAGAGCTACAGGTGACATAACAGCCTCATCAGAACCATTTATCACATCCTTCGACTCGTTGCCATGCCATGACTCCATATTCACGTCCGAAGTATAATTTGATGGATCCACATCACTCCTTTCCTTCAGATTATGACCAATCTGATCATTCTTCTCTGAATGCACTGGAGAAGAAATTCGACTGTTCATAGTAGAAGGATCTTCTGAAGATCCTATCTTGGCACCCTGTGCAGGAACACGTCCACGGTTTGGTATCTTAACAATTAGCTTATGACTGCTGCCCTCACTAAAGGGTGCCTCGAGAGCCTTGTCAATGTTGAAGGCAGACTGAGATGACTTCTCTAATGCAACACTTCTGTGCAGTGAAGAGCTTCTGCTTGAGATGGCTTCTTTTATACCTCCAGATACAGGTGATCCAGGAAAACCATTGCTTGACTTCCGATGCCGAGAAGCGCTGCCTGAGATTTTATTAACACTGACCAAACCAGAAGCAGAACCCTTTACGTCATCTTTTACCGATGAAGGATTGTAACTATAAGATTGAACGGAACTGCTACTCTTATCATCCCTGGATAGAGGCACATCGGAAGCACTACCAACAGAATTTCTAGGCTGGATATCTTTGCCTGTTGCAGGTGATGATGATTTTATAGGGCCAGGAGACGAGGATGAGGACTTTGCGCTCACCCCATGCGAAGACTTCACTGAAGAAGTCTTAGAAGCAGAAAGCAGCGTGATTGAGCTTTTAATGGCAACATCAGTACCATTTAAAGGTTTACTCCCACCCTGAGAAGCCTCAGGAAGGCGAGCTTTGGAAGGCCATGGAGAAACAGCTTGAGTTGAACCAGACTTTGCATCGATTTCAGCATCGACACGTTTCTTCCATGTGTCAACTAAACTCCTTGCCTTTTTCTGAATTTCCAAGTTTTTATGTGAACGTAAATGATTCACGGATCTGCCAATGTTGCACATTTTTAGGGCCTGGAGATTGACAGGGAGCTTGTCAAGTGCACGAAGTAAAACCAAAAGAAATTCCTCCACAGATTTATCACCATCCTTGGAACTATTACCATCATTAATCTTCCCTTTATGGATATCCTGGAGCCACTCATCCAACACTAGCAAACCCCTGAGCTGCACAAATTGATTAAGGCAATCAAATTTATCAGTGGCAACCAACACACCTGCAAGCAATGAGCGACTAACCAAATCCATTTTTCTTTCCATTCTCTCTGGTTGCATGAGTTGGACAAACTTCTCAACCCCCTCCAAATCTGTGAGACCTCCTCTTCCTGTTATTTTCACTATATCTGATTTCAAATTATTTTCAGCTCTCAAAATACCAGAATCGCCATCATCAGTTTTTGAAGAACGTTCTCTTTTGATAGGATCAACACCCTGATCTCCTCTCTCCCTCTTCTTTCCCTTAACTTGAGGGGAAAAAGAAGTTGCACCGATTTGTCCATTATCAGGACCTGATTTTGATTGCAAGGTTGATGCCGGACTATTTACTGGTTTTGGAGAAGGACTACCAGACTGCATAGTTGCATGCATTTCTGTTTGTGTTTTATGCAAAAGTTTATCTACTTCTTGTTGTCGTTCCTACAAGAATAGAAAGCCTGAATCAATGGAGGAAATACAGAGCAAAGAATAGCATCTGTAGAGAATGCAGGAAAAAGAAAAGAAAGGTACACATACATCTACCAACCCCAAACCATCCCTTTCCCAAACCTTTTAAACCGTGAGTGTACACAACTAGAAAAAATAAATAAAAACAGCTAGCATACAAAGAGAATATAGACTGACAACACATGGCAACTAACGTTAATGTAATCTTGATCATTCAGCCACCAAAGGCAATTATTCTCAATGTCGTACACCCGCCGGCAAATAAATGAGGATATCCCTGCAGGAAGTTCAACACCTTTTGGAAGAAAAGAAACTTTGCATGGATGGAGAAGTGATGCAGCAGGAATTTCATCCTGGTGAAAAGAATAAAAAATTTCGTTTGGTGCGGCGTCCAGCTGAATGCCCCTGCCAAGCTTCAGCTCAGCTGGTCGATAAAGCCAATTCACGCCTAACAGTAACTTTTTCTCTTTACTCACTGCCAACCAGCGAATTATCCCAATGAAAGGTGGAGAATCTTGAGGTGGCTTGAAAAGAGCACAATCACCTATGCTAATTTTTCGGCCGTCCTACATAAGGAAAAAACAGAGGCAAAGAGTTCACAACAGAAATAATTAAAATTTTCATCAAAACATATGAATAACAAAAAAGCTTAGTGACAAAATAAACACCACAGATGTTGCCAGTTATCAGTATTATGCATCTACTGAATGTGCCAGCAATAACATCATCTGTAATTGGCAATTGTAGCGATTCTGCAAGCAAAGAAAGTATTCTGACAACTAGATGCCATTATAAATTACTGACTGTGAATTCCATCGAGCATTTAGATGTGCAAATGAACGAAAATGGAAAAGTCCACACGATTCACATCAAGAATACAACAAATGCATCCTAATTTTTCCCTTCTCTAAAAGAAAAGAAAATAATTGAACTGACTGTTATAGAGTAAGCATGGATGAGTAATTACTCATAGTAACGAGTTACTGGCCTAATAGGACTGATCTCATTTCTCTCAGTACACGTTCCACGACTTCCATTTGACGAAGACAACACTATTTGCGACACACTTGAAATTTTTATCTCTCTTTGGTCGCCGAACTCCTTTTTTCCCACATTAGACAATGCACTTACGTTTTTGCGTCAATTTTGGCACTTGTCTACCTGTCTTCTGAAAGTACTGGAATTGCTGACTTGTATGACAGAACTGAGTTTCTGGATGACATGTTTATCATCAAGATTGACAAAAACGTTTACTCTGCTAAAAAAAAAACTAATTTACAAGCAAAATGCTTTGAGAAAATAAGCATTTTTGGCAATCTAGAAAGGAAAAAAGAAATTTTATACAATTTTTTAGCCACGACCAGTTCTGTCATTCAAGTAACCGTTCCATTACATTCGAAAAATGGAAATATATGAAGCACCAAGACTAAAACACTTTGAAATTCAGTAACTAGTTTGAAGAAAAAAGTTCAGCGATCAAAGTTAAAACAAAAATGTTGAAGATCCCGAACCTTAAAGGATTTTTTATCTTTATTATTCGTAAAAGTTTCTTATTTTATTTCCAGATTAGCAGGATGAGATTTAGGAGAATATATTGATATCTTTTATTTGGTTTCCAATGTCTGATTTGTAGGGACTAGGGTTCCAGATTTGGTGTAGGTTGTTTGTTTACGTTTCCCGTATATTGTGGCCTGTTTTCTATTCGAATAAAATCAACAGATTTCGTCTCTGAATATTTACAAACAAAATGGGTTTTGTTACTATGTCTTACCCACATTATTATCTACTAGGGGCTTAACTTCATATAAGCCATAGACTCCAATGCCTCCTTTTATTGCTCACCTCATCAAGACAAATTGTATTTTCTCAAAAATTTACACATGATTTGCCTAGATACTAATGCCCCCAAAGATTACAATTAATATTCTTTTTCACGTAATGCCATTGTACTTTTTAATGCGTTTCCATCATATCAGAAAGCTTCTCATGTTCGCAATTCACAATCATATTGAATTGAGAGTCATCAATTAAGGCATGCTTTAATAAGCATAATGCATCAAATTAGGAAATCTATTAGCGCATGCTTCCAAAATCAACAAATGAAGTCCAAAAACAGAAGAGGTTGATTGATATGCAAGAGGAACATGTTAACATATCCCGTTAGTTCCTTAGCTCCTCAATAAAACGTATGTAAAGATTATTTATATCTGAAAACACTGAAATGAAGTAAACATGATTCATGCACTTGTAAGTTGAGAAGTGACTTCAGCATACAATGTGCTTACTTGGCCTCCAGAAACCCTAGTTCGCCCATGAATTTTTTAACTATACATCAAATTGGTAAGACATGGCATATTTCAATAGCAAATTAAAGATTCAATAGTATATTATCCGCAGTATATAACACAAAACGTTTCTTATTCACCACATATGGAAGAGAGACCATTATTATGCTCTCGGTAATCTAATATCTCATTTGTGACTAAAGTTTTGCAAAAACAATTTATCTATGCAGAAAAATACAATCGCCATTACATGAACATTTTGAATACCACCTACTGCTGGCTTATAATTGAACGGCATTAGAATGAACCTTTTTCTCGTTTAGATTTTGAATGTATTAGCGCATCGGACAAGATAGAGATTCCAGAACCAAAATAATTTCTTTGCACTTAATATCAGTGAGGAGAGTAAAATTCCTCTTAAAACAATCTTGCCTATCAATCACTGCACATTCAATTATAGAAATGCAACAAAAAGATAGAGAATCCAGAACTGCACCAAAGAGGGACTGCTAGTGCGATGGAATTTAGAGGAAGAAAAACTTGATTATAAACATTAATTATATATCCTTTAAGTATCTATGAGTACATCATTCTTGATAGTAAGAAGAGATGAGTACAAGGTACTAAAACACCACTATACTCTTCATCAGATTCTTTAGCTTCAAAGTCACAAGAACCAGATGTACCATCACCTAATCCAAAAGTTCAAAACCACCTTCTACTACAGGAAGAAGCACAGAATTTGTCGAGTCCTGGAACACACCAATGGCATTAACAAAACAACTGCTCATAAAAGGAATCCACAGTACAGCGGAATCTACCACCTATACATGCTGGCCGATGGAAACTTAATATCCTTCACCTGACTTCCACCTCTCATACATGTAAGAGAAATGCGGAGTGAAACAAAAATATCAATCACCCAAGTGCATAATTTTCTTTTCTATACTAGTCACTTACCTCCCACACAATCACCAAAGACAAAGAATAATTCAATTTTGCTACAGAGAAAAAATCGATGATATATAAAATCTAAGCAACGAAAAACTTGGAAAATCCAACAAGAAATTACCTTGAGAAATGAATCGCTGGTCGTGAAGGTTGTGGTGATGGTAGAAGAAGTAACTGAGGAATGATCACCAGCGGCAGCTATAGTTCTGTTGCTCGTAGCCAGAGGTGGGATCGACCGCATATGCTGACTAATACTCCTCTGTAGGCTCCTAGTGCTCTCGCCTTCCCGCTGAACCCTCCCATGCATAATAAAGATTGCTTTTTTGCATTTTCCCCAAATTTCGCACTATCCAATTCCCCAACTTCAAACATCAAATCACTCCAATCCCCGCTAAACCCACACCTTCATCTTAATCCCTAATTATTTTACTCGATAATATCTGAACTCAATTAAATCTTCTCAATTACCCAGTATCCCAAACGAATAATTCAATTGGCGTACTGAAAAACCCTAAAGTCCTCCAATTCGCTAGTAAATTATAAACAGAATTCTTTAATTATAATTCTGAAAAACCCTGGACTCGTTCAAGCCTCGAAAATCCTGGGTAGCCAAGAATTACGTCGGAACCCTAATTGTCACTGCTTATTTTCATTTCTATAGCTTCAATTCTCTGATCAAAACCTATCAAAATCCATCTCGAAATTTCAGATCCAAAAACCAAACCACGCCAATTAATGAATTTCAAAGAAAACCCTAGACGAGACAAATCACGCGCATATTTATACGCAACGTATATTCATAAAGAAACAAAAAGAAAGAGAGAGCAGATACCTTTAAAATCCTCCGATTTGGATAGAAAACACAAGTAAGGATTTTGTAGATGGAGAGAAAAATGCGTGGGGTGTCGAGACAAGGCGAGATTTATAGAAAGATATTGAGATTGTCGCGAGGGCTCGAGACGGGAAAAGGGAAAGGTATACTTGGGTACTTTGGGTTTGAATGGGGCAGTCCGGGCAGATCGCGCAGTCCGGGCAGGAGATTATAGTAATCAAAACAATTACATTGTAGGTCAGTAAACTTATAGTTTTATTTTATATTGGTCACTTAACTTTATATTTATTTCAATTTGATCAACCAACTGATAGGGTGGCAGTAGGTTTGAGGGGAAATGAGAATGATAGGTTCACGAGCCGGTGATGGCTGAACGGTGAACGTGGGCCTCGATGTGGGGGATTACGTGACGTGGAATTAAGGTTGTCTCCAGGTGTTCCAAGTTCCAACAATTCATGGGATATGTTTTTCTCTGCACATGAAGTGCTGTAAAGTTAGGAAAAAAATTAAAGTTCGTTTAATTGTTTTGTTGCTACCTTTTGTAGTGGTTTTTCTAATTTATTTTTTCTATTTGTTTTTGTTATTTATTAAGTCATATTTGATACTGTTAAAAATATTAATTAAATTCTAAGTCAAAATTAATAATTAATTTAACATGTTTCATAAAATTCACAAATTTTCAACCACATATTCCATCAATTTTTTCCAAAATTTGATAAAAATCTTATTTTAATATCTACCCAACATGGCTAAATATTTTTATATTTTCTGAATAATTTTGATTCAAATGGTAAAACAATGAAATGGTGTTCAATATTATAATGCGAAGAAAGAAGGGAATACAAAAAAATGAATATTTGAAAAACATTTTGAAGGGAAGGTTGTTAAAAGGATTTATTGAACGAGTTCCTTGTTTAATCAAAATTTGGGGGTTCAAATTGCTCTTGTTATGTGTTGATATTACAATTAATTAAAATAAAAGAGAGTTTGTGATTGCAGATCGACTGATCGAGAGATAATATTATTAATGTTTTCCGAACTAATGTAGGCATGTCAAAGTCTAATCAATATAATTTCAATATTTATCTGACTTGTTGATTATTAAAAACGTTGGAGATTTTTGTTATATTGGGATATGAGATAATTATATTTTAATTATATAGACTATGATTGAAAATGAATTCACGAAACAGTAATTGTTAATTGATCTATTCACGTCCTCTATATTAAATATGATAAATTGGAGTAACGTGAGAACCACAAAATTAGGTTAAATAGAATATCTCAATATGTCAAAAGTCTAAAAGTGTGTTTGATTGCCAATATTTTTCATGGAGAATGGGTCTTTTCCACCTTATTTCTTCTTTTGTAATGTTTAATTGACGGATTTTTTGCATGAAAAGTATTTTCCTATTTTTGGTTATATGATCATATTTTTTTCGAAAACAAGGAAAATATTTTCTTTGAGAAGATGTGATTTTTATTTGTCATCTCTCACGACGATAGTCATTCTACGTGGCATACATATGGCGGATAATGATTTGATAGGGCAATAGCAAATAGCATTATTTATAATATAAGGCTAAAAATCTTCATTCCAATTATTGAAAATTTGAAACAATAATATAATGCTCAATTCATTAGTTGTTGCGATTCATTGTAAAACCCTTTTCAAATCAAAGAACACTACGATACTTTTCAATTTGCCTAACCAAAATCCCAATGTCTTTGTTTTCGAACCGAAGCAATAAATAATTGGCATGGAAACCCCATTTGATGCGTGTCTCGTCTTGCAACAAATTACGCTTTGACACCAATGGAAGAAGATTATCTTGAGATTTTGGACATAAAAAATAAAAGTTGATACGTACTCGATGGACGACTCGTTCAAAATATGCATCTCAAGTTCATAGTTGTCAAACATAATATTCGAAATAGACTATGCAGTTAATTTTCTTTCTATTGCTATGTTTGACATGCGATTTATTCAACAACAATTAACATGTTTAGATTTGAGAATTATTGAATTATTTTTTATTGCTAGATGATATATCTTATTCTACGTTTTATAATTTTAACTTATTCTTAATTTCGCAATATCCTTATTGACTACATATCTGAAGCGCGAATATATTCAGCACATTCACAAACTATAAATTGTGCACCAAATCAATAACTATTAGGAATATTTCACCGATTATTAAATCTCAGATAGCGTATACTAATCTTTAACTACGATAAAAAATAAGAAGATTTTTCAACATAATGCAACAAATGAAAGAATATTATTTGTAAACCACTCAGACTTTCACTTTCCACGTTGTAGCTCCCATTTTCCATTGAGGAAATTACATAAAACCAGGTACTTAAACTTCCAAATTCAAATTTCAGGTATGGAGTTTATTTAATAAAAAATCAGGTCTTAATTCGATATTTCGTTAATTTAAATAATATTATAATACTAATATTTCAAATTAACCCTAATTCATTTTCAATCTCATTTTTCTCTCACNTAAAATTTGAGAAAATTACATAAAACCAGGCACTTAAACTTCCAAATTCAAAGTTCAGGTTTGAAGTTTATTTAATCAAAAATCAGGTATTAATTGGATATTTTGTTAATATAAATAATATTATAATACTAATATTTCAAATTAACCCTAATTCATTTTCAATCTCATTTTTCTCTCACTACTCACTCACTATCTCCCCCTCCCCTCTCTCTCTATTCGAAATCAAAGCCTGTCTGAAGAAGGTCGTCGTCGGCAACTGCCACCACCAGATCTAACAAACCCCAGCGCCTATGCGTGCAAATCTATGATTTCGCCAGTTCACAGATCGCGGCGATTCATGACCGCTTCTTCTTTGCTCACTACGGCGAAGGCGACGACGAGGGGTGTGAGCGCACATCTTCTCTGCTCGGCTTTTGTAGACCAACGCTGCTTTGAATGGCGGTATGGT
>CAIGRP010083943.1:0-36581 GCA_903798385.1 Fraxinus cuspidata
GGCAGTGGATAATTTAGTGGCGCGCAATGCTTCCCTGTTCTTAAAGCTTTTCAACATGCTTGCCTAGGATCTCATGCAATATTCCACTTCGGGATAATATATTTGATTTTATGCGCTTTACTGAAAGCCAAAAAGAGGTAACCACACCAAACTTCAGATTTCCAGTACAGAGCGTAACACAAAATATTCACATAGAACTTCCATAAATACAGTCATTTTTAGAGCATTGTAATGTTCCAGCACTCTCGAGTGAAGAATTTCTTCCATTTTTCAACCTTCTGCAACAAAATCGTGTTGGATGTTAGGATATCAAGTATCTACATTAATTGTAATCATGAAGAAGGAGAAATCGTATTCATATAGAAGTTTAGTTCTTCCAATTGCACGACAAAGAGAGAGAGAAAAACCTATTATATAGAATCATTGTGCTGAAGCCCCTCTGAGGTTCCTCGTTTAATAACAAGTGAAACTCAAAATGTTGAGTATGAAAAATTTCTCCAGCTATGAAGCAAATGCAAAAACCATCAACCACAAAAGCGTGCACCTAGAATACACCATACTATACAAGCCGCCTTAACATTTAGGGTGTGTTTGAGCCACAAATTTTGAATTAGTGGATTGATAGAGAATGTGTGGTTGAAAAAGAAAAAAAAGTTATTGATGTGATGGAAAATATTATTTTATTGAAGAATGTATGGTTGAAAATGAGTAGAAGAATGAAAATGAAAAAAATAATGTGCCCCAAACAGAGGCTAACAAAAAAGAGGAATATGAGTTGAAAATTAGAATTAGCAGAAAACAAATATATCCCACATCCACAAAAGCAGGTGGTGTTGGTCAATCTCAAAACTAAAAGGAAAACTGATGGAGATTCATAGAGATATTATATGAAGACTTCCCAAGACTTCAAATCAGACTTTATTTTAAAAGATTTCTTTGAATTTATTTTAATTCCACAGTTTCTTGCTTAAACTAAACTTTATAAAACCCTATATAATGAGGGTTAATGCTTTGTTACAATTAGACTTTGATAAATTAATAAACGATATTTCCTCTCTCACATCTCTATCCATTCTCTCTTTCTCCCCCTTCTTCGATTTTTCTATCTTCCTCTAGGAGAAAGCCCTTTCCCCTTCTTCTACAAATCTAATTCTTGTTACGGCCATCTGTCGTAAAAAACGAGCAATAAATTCTACAAGATATTTTGTTCTTGTTTCAATTGCACAATGCGACACGATCTTAGCAACAAAAGCTGAGTACTTCAAAATATTTTCATATTTATGCTTACATAGTGACTAGATCATTTCAAATTAATTTGGGGAAAGCGCAGTGTGCTAAAGGCAGTAGCCCTTTTGAATTATATCATTAATTTATTTTGAAAACTCAGGGTGTAAAGCTCATACTTTTGAAGTCTGCGTGACGAAGTTATAATTCAAAAATTGCATATTGTACCAGTCTAAGTTACACTTTACTATATTCAAATAGCAAATCATCAAATTGTCAAGTGAAGCCATTGGAGATGAAAAAAACTATGGCATTGTTTGAATTTACCTTGGAGAGGAAGTGGACCCAACTGGGTTACAGAATTAGAACTTTCAAGCAGTTGTCTGGAAGCATGAGAACTGAATTTATTTCTCAATGTGACAGTTCCTTAAAATAAAGGCACTAACTGCTTTCGAGCCATTTATTACCCAATATAAACAGATAACTAGATGGAGTAAGCAACAAATTTGATCCACTAAATAACTTGACTAAACTGACCTGCCTTCAAACATTAAAATGTCCTCAGATATGGAGCCCAGCAAAAAGCAACTCCAACTCCTCATCTTGAGATGTGGTTCTCTACCAACAAGAATAAGTAACACATTGGCAATTTGAAATCAAAGTAAACATCAGAATTTCATATGCCCCATGGTACATAAGACATAAGCCATACACGGAAATTTAAGCTTGTCGGGTGAGCTCAATGTTACGCTTACACCAATTTTTTTCAAATAGGGGGTAAAAGAAAATGGGTTAAATGAAACTAAGTCTTGTCTGATCTCAAAGTTACAGAAATATAGAAATGGAAAGTTTAAACATTATATTGGCTTTACTGAACAATGTAGTATCCTCACATATTCTGTTATGAAGGAGAAGAAGAGAATCAATGGAAGTGGCGGCAAAAGAAAAAGTGGAGCAGACGCAGGTCACAGAGAGAGGAAGACGAGGGCTAATGGTCCCACCCAACTTTCGAATTCAGAAGTTTAGACGGCGTCGTTTGGATAGAATTAAATGGTGTCGTTTTGATTTAAGAATAAATGGTGTCGATTTAGTTATAATCAAAATTATATGAGTCGGTCATGTTTCCCTTCATGGCATTCACATTTTCTTCATTGCTAGTCTGTTATATAGCTGTAATTGGGAAAATAGAGAGGGTTGTGATGTGAGTTGGATTCTACTTCTCCAAGTCTTTCCTCTACTTCTTGCCCTTTCTTTATCAATTCTTCCGTAATCCTTCTGTTGTTGCAGTTTATCACAGTAAGCAATAAAATTCAATTTGTTATTTGAGTTTATTAATCCAGGTTGTGTGAAATTGGTGCGGTATTGAGGATTAGCCATTACATTTGATATCAGAGTAGTACGTGAGCTGGGGAGAAATAGAAACCCGAAACAAGAGCCAGGAAGAACAGATTAAATGGATCAATAAGGAGTTGGGCGAGCCGCGTGTAGCCTATCAAAGCACGAATCAAGCTGTGAAGCATCTCTGTTGCAGAGAAGGGTTAATGGTGGAGATGAACAAAAATATGAAAATATTGTAGGGATAATGGCTAAGATGAGTGGAGGATCGGTTAGGGATACAAGTAGAGAGTTACCGGACTCCCATTCTGTCAGATGGGGGAGTGATAAACATTGTGACATGGGATTCTTCTTCACAAGGAATCGGTATGGGTGATTACAGGTTGAACACAAAAATTACTAAGATTGATTTTCCGTACATTAGTGGAGAGGGTCCTAGAGAATGGATTAGGAAGGCTAGGAAGTATTTTTTTGGCGATCCACCAAGTGCCTGAGGAGATGAAAGTGGGCATTGTTGAAATGTATTTAAGAGGAAAAACAGATATATGGTTTCATGGATTTATAGCCAGCTTTCCAAATGCGGACTGAGTAACGTTTTCCATTGAAATCTCTAGACGATTTGCTATTTAAAAAAACTAAAGAAGTAATTGAAGTGTTCAGCAAACAAGGCAGAAGTGATCTATTGCTGAATACCAGGAACAATTTGAAGGAACAATTTGAATAACTGAAATCTCAGGTGACGTTATCACTGCCTCATCTACCCGAATCCTATTACATATCTATTTTCACTAGTGGCCTGAAGGAGAAGATCAAATCATTAAACCTACAACCTTAGCCAAAACTTTTGAAGTGGCTCTCTTACAGGAGAGCACAATTATAGCCATAAATAAAGGAGCAAAAACCTATAAACCTTATACACCAGCCAAACGGACCCCTCCTAATACCAAACCAATTGAAACCACCCATAAAGATACACCCCATACTGAACTAAATACAAGGAACCCAAGCAACCCCTTGAAGTTCAAAGCTATTAAACCATCTGATTTCCAAACCAAGAGAAAACTGGAGCTGTGCTACAGGTGTGATGAGAAATACATATGTATGCAGGAATAGGATGTTGAACTTCATACTTATAGATGAGGAGGAACAAGGGAAACAGGAAGAATTACCTGGAGGAGAGGGAGAGCAAGATGTTGAGAAAGAATTGAGTGAAGTAATGGAGATTTCAATCCATGCCTTGATGGGCAACAATAGAACTAAAACCATTAGACTTCCAGGGAGCATCAAGAACAAGAAGGTCTCCATCCTCATTGATAGTGGGAGTACCCACAATTTCATTGATGAACACTTGTCCAGGAGCCTTAATTGTAGAATGCAATCAGTTAACCAAGTGAATGTAACAGTTACACGCGGGGAAAAATTAGTGAGTGATGCCATCTGCAATCCATTGTCATAGGACTTGGAAGAGTCAGACCACAAAAGCTAGTCAAAGTAGTTGAAAAATCCAATCTTATATAAACCACACAAAGGAAGCCCATACTTATGATGTGGAATCTAGATTCCCATAAATTACACTGGAAGTCATGACACATGCCTATGAAAATTAAGAGTTTTAGAATGCCAATTGTTTACACTGAAACTGAACATAAATTCTAGTTTACTTTAAAAGTGACATCTTCTGTTAAGAATATGTTTTATCTACGGATGACCAACCAGCAAGGGAGGTGTAAAGGCACGGGGTCCCCTCACCTCGTCAAGGCAGCTACCTCAGATACATAAAATGAGCCTTTTTCTCCTCTAGTACCCGGTCCCACAATAAACTGAATACAGATATTAGATTTTCACTATTGTTGATGAAATATAGTAAATTTTCCAATTTTGTCAATAAAACATTGTGTTTAGCTCAAGGTTTTTCCGGGATTTACTAAATGAGTCAACAAATCACACACACCTCAAAAGTCAATACAAAATAAAATGAACAATATTCACTAAACACGCAATAAAAGAGTAACTAATGAAGATAGTGTGCGAGTCAGAGCTGGCAATGGGGCAGAAGGAAGTGATTTAAAGAGGTTCCGGTTGGTGGAGACTGGAGTGGCATATGGAATGGTTCCTCCCGCTATGTCTTTCCCTAAATAACTTGTGGAAATAATTCTACCATCTATCTGTGATATCATTTGAAAGAAACAAAACTAAGTCTTACTACCAACCAGAACTTGATGCAATATGAATCAGTTCAAGGAAACACAATTGCATGGTAGAGAGCTAACCATGAATCAATGTAACAGTAACAAGCCGGGATCATATACAATATTTTCAGATACAAGCAAATTCTCAATACCCCCAAAATCTCCATATGAAAGAGGTCTTTCCATCCAGCCACCTTAAATCTAGTAAGCACCAAATTTTCACACTTGCACTTAAAACAAAGATTTTAGCTGAACAAAAATAATATATTATATACACATACCTGAATCGACAGAAGCTACAGCATTTTGTCCAAGACCCGCAATCGGTCAGAGGCATAGCTGCTGTTGGCGGGCAGCCTGTTCAATCTCATCATTTCCTCGTTGATAGCAGTCTTTAATTCTTCATTGCCCATCTGCTTCCACATATTTTTATTAACTCCAGTCCTGGGGAGATTCCGTTCGGGCACACGATTTAGGGCATTGCTGCCCTTCTCTAGCTCAAAGGGATCCATTTTTGCGCTTCAGCTATCTAAAAATTACACAACAGCCCGTGATTAGAAATTAATCAAATTACGAATAACAATAGCAAGAATAAAAACAAACCAACACAGACAAAAAAAAAAGTAATTAATAGAGATAAACGTGCCAGTGAAAATTAAACTTAGTGAGTGATTCAATGCCCTTTTCATGTTTGATAATAAATCTTCTAATAAGTTACCTGATAGTAATAAGCTTGAATGAGAAGAATCGGTTTGGATGGAGGAATTGCAGCTTTGCAGGGGAGAGGTTAATATTCCATATTTTGAGGATGAAAGAAAAGGTTTTGGAAGTAAAATTGTAATAACAGCCTCTATCTATTGCTCAAGTTTCAATTTAACCCTCAAAACTTTTAATTAAAATTGCATTCTGGCCATTAACCATACCCAAACTCTTGGCACGTGTGAAAGAACAGCACCGTCCACCAAGCCAACAACTCCAGTTCACACAGAAATACAAATCGAACAAATAGTCAATCAATAAGGCCGACTTGCCATTCCTCTCCTCACCCTCTGTTCTCTACGCAATTTCACGGTGGACGATCGAGGAGAGAGGATAGACAAGAGATCACAGCCGTCGGATTCTGATACTATCTTTCATCTTTCACTTCACTGCACGGACTCGGATAATTACCATGAATGAGAAAGCGAACGTTTCCAAAGAGCTTAATGCCAAGCACAGAAAGGTCCTAAATTTTTTTGGATGTTCTAATTCTGCCACTAGTATTAATATAATTTTTTCGTTTCTGCCTGGATCTTAAATTTTTGACCTTGATAGATGTTTTTCGTTATAGCGATTCTTGTCATGAAGGCAATTTTTTATTCAGATTTGGGTTTTATTATATATATATAGATATATTATATTATTATTATCTTTGGATTGTTTTATATCTTAGGGAGTTGATTAGTGATGATTATGTTATAAAGGTGGATTCTAAAGGTGGAGTCTCAAGTGTTATTTATCCCATATTTGGTTGCCATTTTTTTGGAAAAAAACATTGTTTTAAATAGTGATTTGTTTTGGAGAATGTGTGGTTGAAAGGTGCGGAAAATTTTTGGATTCATGTATAGAATGTTTTATCACTGTGAATGTGTGGTTCAAAATGAGAATAAGAATTAAATAGTTTATAACTTAATGAATCTCAATGAGATTCATTAAGTTATAAACTATGTATTTAAGCCTCCTTTAGGTAATTGGATTCATTTTGGATAAAAAGATGTTTTGAGCTTGGTTTGTGTAACTTGGTTCTGGTCTGGTGAGAATTGGGGATTGTTTTAATGATTGAAGTGCAACATTTACATCAAGACATTTGGAGAACTGAAATAGCTGTAATTTTTTGTGCTTTTGTTGCTTATTGTTTATCGCATACCCTGAATTGCTCTGGATATGGTATCCAGTTAGCCATCTTGTGCAACCATTTTGATTAACATTTGATACTAATCACTGTATCTATTTTACAGTTTAGAATCCATTTGGCCCCCATTAAATTTATAATAAATTTTTCTCTATTTTTTTAACCACACATTCTTCAATAAAATAATATTACATATAAACCAAAAAAATCTCATTCTTTTCAACCACACATTCTCCAAAAATACACTATTTCAAAAATTGTAACATCAAATAATGGGGGCCAAACGGGAGCTTATTGTGGTTCAGTCTATTATTTCTACTTAACGTGAAAAAATGTCAAAGACAATTTCCAATGGTTTCTGGTTGTCATGGAATGATAATTTCTATTTCGACTACATGCTTTAGCCACGATGATATTTGTTCAGTGAGATACCACAGTAGACATGAGTTACAGGGACCTTGTCAAATTACAATTAATGCACCGCAGCACTTCACTTGTTTTAAGTCTGGTTGTTTACATAACTTTCATGTACCACTGCAAGTTTTTGTTTCACTTCATGTTAATCTTTGTTAACTCTTATCACGAATCACTGCACTGGAAGTCTAGAACTTTGGGTGGGGGATTCACTGAAGTATTAAAACGAAAAGATCAACAATTACCTGAGAGGAGAAGGGTGAGGAAGGGGAAAGTGAATCTCTGTTTTTGCATAGCTACTTGTTTACATGTTTAAATAATAAATCACGGTTCCTTATTTGCCTTTTTACTTTACATTGTTATCCCTTTATAGTGTCTATTTAATTGTTTCTTTCTCCCTATGGAATTGGCCTCTTGGCATAATTTGTCAATCTTTGTTATTCTTATGATGTGATTTGTTAATAATCTTTATGTTTCCAGATTGTGGAAGGTCTTCTTAAATTGCCAGAGAATAGGGAATGTGCGGATTGCAAGAGCAAGTACGTGTTCTAAATTATTCACAAATTGTTTACTTTAAAATTGAGAATATATGAATGCCAAGCTGACCTAGAAATCATGCGTTTTACCTTATTTTGTAATTAGAATGTTAGACAGCTATGTACTGTTTAAAATTTTTAACATTTTGGTCTTGAAATTGCAGAGGTCCTCGATGGGCTAGTGTGAACTTAGGCATATTTATATGCATGCAATGCTCTGGGATCCATAGAAGTCTTGGAGTACACATATCAAAGGTGATATATTGTTACTTCAGTTCTCTTTGCTCTTTTTTTTTTTTTGTTTTTTTAAATTTTTCGTAGAGGCAAATTGATTTATGCATAAATATGGGAAGTAATGTATAAAGGTGAATTCGTTCATAAGTACAAATTTTGTCAGTCAATTAGTCAAAGTCAAAATCCATATACAGGAGTTAGAGTGGTGCGGTCTAAATGAATTCGTTCAGAAGTGCCTAATGTATTGGACCATCGGAAATACATCCATTTTGTCATTGGTTCTGAGATTTATATTCACATCATTAAGAATATGTCTTTAAATAATAAATATTGAACCACATTTTTTTGGGTGATCTGTACAGCACAAGTCATTTTGTAATAACATAGGATAAGTCCTTATTCATGTTTGTACACATTAAGATTTTCCTGTTGTTGTTTTCTATCCATCTTAACATGTATCTTTCTTTAAGAAATAAGTGGAAAGGTAGCTTTAAAGTCTGAAAAGTACATAATCTACACCTTCAACCTACGTGCTTCACCGTTCATTGTTGTGAATATGGCTTTGCTTTGAAGGTATTCCTGCGCAACATATGTATTATTTCTAGATCCGTTGCTCTCATGACCATGGCTAATTTTTCGTATTTGATGTATCTTTTCTTAGTCTCTTTTGGTTTCCAATGGCACTTAGGCTATGTTTAATAACCCTTGTTTTCCATGGAAAATGGAAACGATTTATGGTTGTTTGATGGGAAAATTTGCCATGGAAAACAATTTCCAAATGTTTAAATTAAAAAATATTTAGAGTAGACATCAAGTTATACTTAAGGGGCAACTGTATATATTAACCATTAGATAGACAAGGAGTAAGATGATTAGGAAAAATATGTAATTCTCTTTCAATATATTTCAATCTTACTACTGTTCACTGAGGTAGTTTTTATGCGAAGTTAGCTCTATCTAATTTCTTTTATAATTTTCCAGTGACATTCCATAGAAAATTTGACTGTGCACTTCTAATGCACTTTTCTTCTATAAATATAGCCTGTACAAGGAATTGTGTAAGCTACAATACTATTTAGCCTTTGAACACTTGGTCGTGATGAATTTCACTTTCTAATATTAATCAATTGGGCATTCATTCATCAGCTAATTATCAATTCACGAACTTCATCCTTTATTACTTGTCTTCAGTTTCCTAAATGAATAGCTGTTTCACTGTGATATTTCTGGTCAACGTTTCATCTTCTCCCAGTCATAGACACAATTGACTGATACCAATGTCATTTGGAATAGCCTCAACTGATTTTTTTGTGCATCATTTTTGCAGGTGAGATCTGCTACACTGGACACATGGCTTCCTGAACAGGTTGCATTCACTCAATGTAAGACTTCTTGAGCATGATTTTTTTTCCCTGTAAATGTTAATTAGATAAGAATTTTTCTGTAAATTAATTTATTTTCTTGTTTATATAGCAATGGGAAATGAGAAGTCAAACAGTTACTGGGAAGCAGAGCTTCCCCCGAATTATGATAGAGTTGGGATTGAGAATTTCATTCGTGCTAAGTATGAGCTTTTTACCATATGAACTCTTCTATACAGTTTTCACAACTTTATTTCAACAATGTTTGATTCTAAAATTGAATCAAGGCATGTCTCATCTTAATTAAGGTACGAGGAGAAGAGATGGATTCCCAAGGATGGGAAACCCATGTCACCTGCGAAGGGACAAGAAGAAAAAGCTTCTACTCGGTGGCAAAGACCAAGTGATAGTAATGGGTATATCAGCAGTTCTGGGAATTCTTCTCATGAGAACTTTCAAGCACCTAGTGCGAAGGAAAATATTCCTGCTGCAAGAGTTAGTCTCCCCGTTCCTCCTAATGGACCAGAACCTGTATGTTAAGTTGTATATAACTCGTCACCCTTTCCCTCGTTTAACCTCTATTTCTGTCAGTTCTCTTTTGCCTTTTTTGTTATGTTTCTGGTAAAGTTCTAAATCACTCTTAAAGATTTGGGGTTAGTACCTGCTTGTAATTTAGGGGGTGTCCCAAACTCGGATTTTAATGGATTTTAAAAATCCATATAATTCTAAGTTTCCCTGACTATCATTAAGTGTCCCCAACTTGGGTTCTAATAGATTCTTTAGAATTCTAGATTTTCCTAATAACTTGTGGATATCTAAGGGTTTCATTAATTGGAAGGATTTAATAGATTTTAGTGGATTTGGAGCACATTAAATACCAAACTTTTAGGAATTCCAGCCTGATACCACAGATTTTCATACAAGTTGGTTTTTGATCATATTATTATTATTATTATTATTATTTTTTTTTTTTGTAAATTCATATTCAATTTGTGTGTTTGTGCACACAGAGTGATCAAAGTAAAAGGACAACGAATACATGTTTTACGAACTCCATTAAAATAAAATAATTAGATTTTTATTTGTGATATAGTAATAAATTTATAATGTCAAGCATTTCAAGATACAAACTCTTTCCTCATTTTAATCCACGCATCATTCTATTGTTTTCACTTTAACTATGCACTCAAAGCATCTCCTTTATACAACCCATACAAAAATTGTAGTTTGGACACCAAATAATAATAAAACAATTAGAAAGTTAATTTTTCATTGTTTAATTTAAAAAAAAAAAAGCATTATATTCATTTTGATTTAATAAGTTACATTGTACTGAAAAAAAGTTGGTGAGAATCCATAAAAATCTATAGCATAGAATTCAGATAAAATCTTATGAATTATGTGGAATTCTGTTCAAATCCATTAAATCCATGAAATTCATAAATCTTAAGAAATTTATTGAAATATGAGTTAGCCCCTATTTAACAACCATTATTTGAGAAAAATAGAGTTTTGAATGGTGATTTTTTAGAAGAATATATGGTTAAAAAGTATAGGAATTTTTTTGGATTTACGTGTAGAATATTTTATTATGTAAATGTGTGGTTGAAAATGAGCATGTAGAAAAAAGAATTTGAAAATAATGATTGTCAAACATGGGCTTAATGTTTTATGTTCCACAAAAAGTGATACATTTCTTGGTCAAGGTGGACTCGATGAGAAGAGGTCATAAAGCGTGAAAATCTTTGGTGGGAACAAGGGATAGTGTCGTCAAGCATGCAACCTTAATATGCAAAAACTATTAGTATTCTCAGATTATTCGCGGTCCCCATACTTTTAACCATGTTTAGCTGTGGATGAAGAGACTGCAGTTCATCATGCATGCAACCTTGAGGTGCATAAATTATTAGTACACTCAGATTATTCATGATCTTCATATTGCTAACTATGTTTAGCTGCGTATGAAGAGACTACAGTTCATCCTCTATTCATCTTTTGAATTCTCGAATCTGTTTGATAGTTGATATTGAAATGCGTACTTGCCTATGCACGATAATTTTGGTTTTCTGTATACTTATATTCTTGTACCTCCAAAAAGGTGAAACTTCAGGTTGACGCTGACTTGTTTGTCTGGAAAACAGATTGCTCCTGCTCCAGTTCCTCAACAAGTGATTCAGAAAACAGAACAGGCTACTCCTGCTGAACCTTCAAAACAGGTCTCTTATGCTATCATCCCTCCTAAAGTTGATTACACTACCGATCTCTTCAATATGCTTTCTATGGATAGTGGTAGTGAAAATGCCTCAGGAGAAGCTTCTGCAGATGATATTTCATGGGCAGGATTCCAGTGTATGTCAGTTGTTCACATTTATTCTTTTTTGTCTACTCCGTGTTCTGCATAACCGTAACTAGAGTGGGTAGTTTTCTTCTATTTTTTTTTTTTTTTTTGTTGGGGGGATGGTTGCTGTTTAAGAGGTTGAGGATTTCAAATTTCTCAAGGTGGTAAATAAGGAGATTAAGCTTGACTAAGCTGAAAACTATACGTGACAACTTGCAGCTGCCGGCACATCATCAACAGCTGAAAAAACTGCTCCAGAGAAACCTGATGATAATATGACTGAGTCTGCTTCTTCTTCTGGAATTGAGGATTTATTTAAAAATTCACCATCAATTGCACCTGCTTTCATGTCAGAGAAGCCTCAAAAAGATGTTAAAAACGATATTATGAGTCTGTTTGAGAAGGTATGTCACATGCTAGAGAATTGTCGACGGATAAAGATTCTTATTTTTTGGAGTTTTGATGGTTTTACAAATGTTAATTATTCATAATGCCTTTGAAAGGCTGGAGTCTAGTTTTATCTGTAAGGTTGGGTTTAATCGACTTTTGTGAATGGAGTTGACTATTTTTTTGGATTCCATTCTAGTGTTGCCACGTTCTAGCACTGCTTAAAAACAAACTGTTGATATCTTTGTTTGCATTGCAGTCCAATATGGTGTCACCTTTTGCTTCACACCAACAACAAATTGCCATGCTGGCACAACAGCAGTCTATTCTAATGGCTGCTGCAGCTAATTCTTCTGGTGGAATGCCAAAACTTCATGGAAATACACAAGTGCCCAACGGTGCTAACTTGTCCAATCAAAGTTGGCCAAATGTTGGGTACCAGTTCCCTGGAATGATGATGTCAGCAGCTGGAAAGAGCGAGCTAGATAAATATATGCAGGTAGCATATTGGGATATTGCTTGCTGCTTCATTAAATATCTGAAACTTTATTTATGCTCATATTCTGGTGTTTTTGCTCCTGAGCTAGATGGGGAACATGGCAACAACTCATCCAATAGGGAACTCTTTCCCTGTCCCGGTTTCCAGGTATGTATTTTGACGTGTTCCAGTGTCCTGAAAACCTGAATCTCATTTTGGTGCTACTCTGGAAAGTGTGATTATTTATTTTCTATATTGAAGATAAAAATCTTTGATTTTGTCCTTCTCGTATACCACATTTTTCCATGTGTATATTTAAAGTATTCTTTGTTAGTAGCACTCTGCTATTTATATTTTTCTTGAGCTGAAGATTTAGGGGAAAATAGAACGTTAGACTTTTTTTTTTCCCCATTGTTCCAGACCTCAGTTAGCGATCTGCCATAATGGACTAGAGATGAGCAGTTTGTTTGACCACAGATGCACGTGGGCTGCTTCTAACTGGTTGCCATTGTCTTTGGTCCAATCAACAGTTAAATTTCCTTTTGTAACGTCGACATGCCTGGTTTTCTAGCAAACACTGCCCTCCTTAAACAGCAAGAGTTCCGTTAAAATGTCATTGCCAGCTGACAAACTTTTTTAGCCATTCTTTTTTCCTCAGTTAGGTCAGACGAATCTGAAATGTTTGCAGTTCATAACGATTTAACTCTCTCAATAAGCACAGCCTTCTGGTTCAGGATGTCGTTCAAATTCGTAGGATTTAGTTTTTGCTTAAGGACAGGTTTTATTTTTTATATTTCTCTTAAAGTTGATATAATGACGCGAGTGTTATTAGTTTGGTAATGTAAAAAATCACAAGTCCATTTATATGTTCAATAGTATTGCTGATGTGAATATTTACATATTTTCGGCTCAATATATTTAAATTTGAAGGACATGGTGGTAAATGACCCAAAAGGACGACTTCATTAAACTCTTGTGAACATACCGACACTTGTAATACTTGAATTTCCTTTATTTAATAGCTATATATACTCAACTTTCATTCATATAAAAATGGGAATACAATACCTTTTTTCTGCTCCAAATAGCTTTTTGTTTGAGTAAGGAAGACGCAGGTTACATAATATGTTCATTTTCTTAAAAATTTCATTTCGTGTTTCAGCATGCATGCCACGGGACCCAACACTTCTAGCAACGGTAGTACTCCTGGAGTGAGCGAACAGACAACACCATCATTTTCATCCGCTTCTTCACAGACAGGAAAAGATTACGATTTTTCCTCCTTGACGCAAGGGTGGTTCGCGAAGCACTAAGAAGCCTAAGGTTTTGGTTCAGTCACAACTCACCACACAAGAAATTCGCAGCAAATGTAGCTATTGGAGTAATTTCTCCTGAATTTCGGTTCATAAACTACACTTAAAGAGAGCAGTTTCAGCTTTTCTTTGTCTTGGGGGTGGCTTCATTTGTAGTTTTGCGTGTGAGTAATATATCTGTTTAGATTCAAGTATTCTTTCTTCTGGAGTCTCTCTACTCTTGTTCATGTGGATGAATTCAGATCTTAAGAGAAGAAAAAGCTTATTTACACTCTCGAGAGATATATATGTTGTCTATTTTACTGCATGCAATTACATGATTATAAATGTTTTGCACATTAGATTTCTGAAGTTTCTGGCTTGAAGACTCCAGTGTGATTTTGTCATCCTTTTTTTATGGGGATATAGAAAATTAGGACCCAATCAACTCAGAAAATTTGGAATAAATACTAGTTTTGAGAATAACACGCTTTAGAAATGTAGTAGAACAATAATTGGAATAAGTGGAAGAAGAGAAGTAAAAAAGTAATCACTTATCACTTATTTTTATCACTTATTTTTGTCTGGCTTCACTTTATTGGCAAGGCTAACCAAGATATCAACCTGCCAGACAATAATTTTTTGGTGACAATCATTTAGGGATGTGTCATATGTGCGTCATTCTTAAGTTTTCAATATGCAATGGTTGTTATCATGGACTTCAGTCCACTCCAGGGTTTGCTTTCTATTTACATTTTCATTCATTCATCTATGGTACTTCAATTGACATGTTTTGAGCTCTGGTGAATTGTTAAATGTTACCCTTGATATAGTTCAATGGCGCTAAATTTAGATTAGTCTTTTCTGTCTCTTGTTCGGTCGAAGCATTGCTAGAGGCATAGGCAGTCAAAAATCAAAATAATGATTGATCTTTCTCAAACTATCAAATTAGCAAGGATTATAGAATGGTGAATGCTACTCGACAAAAAAATTGACTTATATTCATGAGTACGTGGATCGATTGGGGAAGATCTCAAGATGTGTAATAATGTGAGAGAGTTCGATGAGCATTTGGCAGCATAGTCTTTTTTAAGCAAGGTGGAGTCTCAAGACTTTTATCGATTCGTAGATTGAAGATTTCTAAATTGTAACAAGTGGCAGGAGTTCTTTATAGAATGCATCATACCTTTATAATATAGTGATACATTTGACCTGCATAGTATAAAATAATTTCAACTTGCAATTTCGTACCCATTGTGTAATGCAAAAAAACAAAGGAAAAAGAAAAAAAAAATCTCTTGATAACTTGGCCTGCACAATTTAAGAGTACCTTGTGCCTGCGTGCTAATGATCTGAAATTGATTAATTTATACGTTTGGCTAAGCTTAACAAAATAAAAATTATTGTTATTGTTTGTACAAGTTGCTTTCTTTTACTTTTTTACTTTTACTTAAAAATTGTAACCAAGATTAGTAATTTACTTATTTCTAACTTTTCGGTGAATAAAAATTTATCTTCTTATACATAATCTTTTTAAGCTTAAACAAACATACTGACTTGTTATCATCACTCATTGTTGCAATAGAAGATTTTGAAGTGGTTATTTGCGGGCTAACTTGAAGTTACTTCAAATAAAGTAGGCTAATATGCTGATATCAAAAACCTCCGAATCCATTGAGATTCTATATACAAATTTATCACATATATAGAAATTTTGTGATGAGATATAAGTTCGTACTCAACTGGTCGAGAATATGTGCAGTTAAGGTCATGTTATGATCTTTAGTTCTGTGATATTGGTTACACATAAAACGGCCATCAATTTGGCCCCTTGGAAGATACGTTTGCTGTTACATCTTTACCTAAATGACAGGCTATGAGCCTGTCACGCAAGCACCGACTCCCTGAGGCAATGAAGCCAACTACCATCGCCTCAATTGCCTTCTATAACAAAGAGTTGAAAACGCAACCCGGTATCTCGTCGACAGCAAGATCTGAGTCGATATAACTCCACGAACTTGTCACTTCTCCTATCTGAGAACCAACCCTTAACCACGTTGGATAGGCCTTGAGTCCGAGATAGTTAGGGTCCGAAGCCCAACACTTTATGCCAACTATAGTTGACACTTTGAGCCACATGCTATGGAATTGATGTAACATCTTTACATGAGTGGTTGAGCATCAAATCTCTCATTTTATGATGTTTAGGGATCGCAGATCCATGATACCTAAGATGTGACGTGGTAACATGATTGAGTTTGACTAGCGAGCCGTTGGGATGATATCACGTGTTAAACATGCGGAGAGCTTCAGTTCATCCCCTTTGCCTATAAATACTTGAACATGGTGATATTGTGAAATTAGTATTCTCACTCTACAAATAAGAACTCTTATTCTCATTTTTCTTCTCTATTCATGTCACTCCTACACTTTGTAATATTTTATCGTCGTTTTATTGACTTGTGCCTCCCCTGTCTTTGCTTGAATGTGCTTCGATCTTACGCATTTACACTTGCATTCCAAGTCAGGGTAGTCACCTTCCCTTAATACCGGTGAAGAATTAAGGAAACTAAAACAAAGATTTGAGGAGTAGAAAAAAGACTATAAAGTTCGGTTAAAGGAAGCAAAGGAAAAAGTACGAAGGCTAGGGCACTCCGAAGATGAAAAACATCAAAGAACATGGTGGGGAAAGAAGAGCAAAAGGTACTAGCACTGAATTATTTCTCTATGGGGTTTCAGCAAAATTTCTGATTATTTTTGAGATTCCCTCTGTGAAAGTATTTTTGCTTTGCTTCATGTATGTCCTTAACAGTAGACTAGGAGAGTGATGTGTGTGTGACAGTGTGTATTAATCACTTGCGGTTGTTGCTTGGAATGGAAGGGTCAGTATGCAGCTCATTAGAGAGCGCGATTTCTGTTGACTTACTTCCATCTGTCGTCCTACCCTAGATTTGTTAATTAGTTTTAGCCTATTCGTGTATAGTGCATTGTTGAGAATTTAGTTTCAGAACTCTCATCTGTATCAGTAAGTGCTGAAAAACAGAAAAGAGGTGTTCAATTTTTCTGATATATGAAATAGCAAGCAGCTTTTAATTTGCTGTTTATCAGTCTTCTTGAAAACATTTAATCCGCTTTGTAGCTTATGCTAGTAACTACATGATTTAAATAAACTCGACCATAGTAAAATGTCCGAATACTATCCAATTGAATCAGCTGATCTTCTTGCTGCTTCTCAGTTTTCTTTTACCTGTTGGTCATATTGGTTGACTTGTTATTATATCATCGTGCGGTGGGCTACTTATTTTTCATCAATAATGAGCATAAAAATGTTGAGCCTGCACTATGTAATAAGTTTCAGCTTTTTAGCAAATTCAAGATGTCAGGGATTTCTTGGCCAGATCATTGACAGATTGAATTACTGAAAATAAAGTTCTTTTGCAACCATCCTTTTGTTCATTGACTTGAGAAATCAATAGTTTAAAGTTGTATTATAACTACACAATTCAGGCATATTCGTATACATTCACAGCACATTACATTGAGCAAATGAAGCTGAATTTATGATCCTGGCACAAACTTGGTGGCATAGACCCATGCATTGTTAGCAACAGGGTTGTCGAGGTGGTCCAACAGGTTCTCAAGAGGGCCTTTTCCAGTGACAATAGCTTGTAAGAAGAATCCAAACATGGAGAACATAGCCAATCTTCCGTTCTTGATTTCCTTCACTTTAAGCTCAGCAAAGGTGACCGGGTCATCAGCTAGGCCAAGAGGATCAAAGTATTGACCACCCGGGTAAAGGTTGTTGCCCTCTCCAACTCCAGGAAGACCGTTGATTCTAAATCCTTCAACAAGTCCCATTAGGACAACTTGGAAGCCAAGCACTGCCAGAATGCTTTGAGCATGAACAAGATTAGGGTTGCCCAAATAATCAAGTCCACCTTCGGAAAAGATTTGAGCTCCAGCCTTGAACCAAACTGGCTCTTTGAAGTCTACTTTAACCCATTTTTCAAGAACTTCAGGGGTGATGCATCCTAGAGCTCCAAGCATTGCCCATCGCCCATGGATAACCTGGTAAGTAAAAATTTCAACAACGATAATTGCCAAAGTATTGTTGTTACTCGTATTAAGAAAATCTGTATACCTCAAGTGCTCTGTTCTTAGCAAAGGCCTCGGGATCAGCCGATAAACCAGCAGTGTCCCATCCATAATCACCCGGGAATTCTCCGGTCAAGTATGACGGAGTCTGAGCCGAGAAGGGTCCTAAATATTTGACACGGTCCGGCCCGTACCATAAGTCGTTACCCTGTCAAATATAAGAAAGTCATTCTTTTTTCTAGTTTGGGTTGGGAGGGTGGGGGGAGATGTTCTGAGGAAAAAACATACCATGGTGTATTTCCCATTTCCCACAGAGACAACATCTCTAAGAGAGCTAGCATTATTGGTTTGGCCCAAGAATGGAGTCGCCTTGACAAGAGTGGTAGAGCTGGCAGTGGCAGCCATTGATGCCATTTCTTCTTAAAGTTTAATGCAGTTGAGCTGTTGCTAGAATACAATATGGACTAGTGAGGGACACTGGCTTTATGTGTTAAGACAGTGAGACTCAATGATGACTGGTTAAGATTGCATGTATTGAAATTGTGGCTGTTGATAATTACACGTACATCATCAACCAATCACAAGGCATCAAAAGATTACTTGTATCTCCAACTAATCCTTCTATCCACAGTTTATCTCTTCTTCTATATTAATTATTACATACGAGAATTGATATTGGACTAAACTGGAAAATAATGGATACCTAGGACCAATATTATTGGAAGTTCGAACATGCAAGTATTCACCACACGTGCTATTGTAAAAACAAGAATCACATTGAATTTTTGCGTATATAGAACTGAACTTGTATCCAAGATTGTCCTTTACAGTGGTGAAATATTCACATGATCATTCAATACAATTTGTGATGTAGGAATACGTACAACAATAACAACTTAATTCATATTTTCTTGTGGATTTGAGATGAACTACATAAATTTTTTCTTAAAATTTCTTTTGGTAAAAAATTTAACGTAAATTAACCAATTTAGGTTAGATGTTTAGATGATAAGTACTTTCACTCTCAAATAGGGTATAGATATTCAGCATTGTATATAGAATTGGAGCTGAGAAATGTCAAAGAATAGCCTGTACAAAAAAGAAGGTAATGGGAGTAGTAAATGAAATTACCGTAAAATTGTAAAATGTGCAAATGCGGTGAGCGTGGATCGAACACGCGACCTTCAGATCTTCAGTCTGACGCTCTCCCAACTGAGCTATCCCCGCTGGTGATGTTTTCTCGTACCTTTATTCCCATATTTTGATCTGTCTTCACACCAAAATTAAACAGGACAAAACCCTATATGCATTGCCAGCTGATTTCCACAATGGAAGATTCAAAATTCTCCCCAACCAACAGTTATGTTCTCATTGATTCTTGATTTTCTTCACGGGTTTACAAAAAAGCTAAAATCCAAAGCACAAAAGAAATGGAAAAATCAAAAAAGACGCCTCAATTTTCAAATGCCAGTCCTGGAGCATATACAAAGAATGTCGATGAAAATTTCCAGAGGAAAACTACCAAACATGTCGACCATTGGGCTTTTTTGGTAGTTTCACAAACTTAATTTCTTCTTATTAGTAGGAGTGTTGAAGTCACTGCTTAATCTTGATTAGTTTTTTTTTTTTTATTAGGTGTTAGCGTTTTTGTTAGTTTTGAATCTTGATTTCTTTGTAATATGGCTTTCCAATGTGGCTTCTGTGTTGATTTTATTAATATGCGAATAATTTTTATAACTGGGGATTTTGCTGCGTTGATGAATTGATGGCATTTCTGTCATGATCAGACGATGATATTATTTTGAAGATTTCGATTCTTTTCTTCGTCTTGTTATGTTTTTGTGATTTGTTAGTAGTTTTCTTGTTATTGGAATTTATGATGCATTCAACTAGTTTCCACTTTTATTGTCTCTGATTTACACTATTTCTTTATTTTCTTTTCTTTGTTCCACTAGAGTTCGTTTTATACGCCTTACTCTGCTGATTAATATTTTCAGGATGAAATCGAAGCGCCCACATGGGTTGATCTTGCTCTGGAATGTGACTCAAAGTACCAGGATAAGTAAATTTCTGCAGATTATGCAATTTTATTAAATCCCATTGTCTTTTCTCGGGCAATAGATGAGGTGATTAATTATGCAGCTTGAATTCACTTTTATTTTTATCCGTTACATTGCAGGGATGATGAGTGGTTTCACACGAGCCACCAGTAAGTATTTTCGAATATTAAGCATTTGACTAATATTCAATATATTTTACTTCGAATGTTTAGCTTTGTTACTTGGTTTAATGATTTTTTTCCTGATAAAATCTATGTAATTTCAGGTTCCATCAGTATTCTTCCCGAGAGTTGATTTCTGTATTTTCTCATTCTGGCAAGTGTTGTGCAAACTCAGACTTTGGCTTGCAGGGACCATGTTCTCCAAAGCTTCCACCATCAGTCTCAAGATCAAGAGGGACTCATCGGAAGAGAATGGAATTGGGACAGGGAAAGCACAAGATCACATCAAATAAGATTCATCCGGTTAAAAATCTAAGCAGCAAATCTTCGTCTATGAATTCAAGATCTGATAACGCTATCAAAGGTAAACTGTCAGATGGAAAACTAAAAGGGCATGTGAATTCGATGTCCGATTTAGTTGGTGAAAGCTGCTTAACTGAAACTTCTGAACGAGCTGATCGAGAACCAGTTACTGGTTTCTGTTATCAAGAAACATGTTCAAAGTCTTCAGCTTTTAGTCGAGGTGAAAACAATTCAATGAGCACTATTACATCTGAATCTACGGAACAGCAATCTATGGAGGTATGCAGCCAAATATTTGGCAACTCTAGTGGGTTATTATCATCTCTTAGATTGAGTCTTAGGAAAAGTTGTGTTACAAGACAAGCATTAAGGGTGGAGGTTAAGAATCAGATGCAGTCAGAAGGTCAAACATCTTCTTCAAGTAAATCCAGTGTTGGGTCCTCTTCAAATCCTACTTCTGATAGGAAGAACCTGACAGTAAGACAGAACAAAGAAAAGACACCAGATAGTCAGAATGTTATGAGAATGTCTCGAGCTCCAACTTACAAACTGAATAGATCATATATCTCCAGGGCACCACACGTTCAAGCTCGGGATATGATTTGTAAGTCTAACCGGGATATCAAACAGGAAGCTACAAAAGCAAAGGTTTTGGTTCCTCATATAGTCAATGAACGTGCTCCTCTATCTATGGCTACAGTATCTAAAAAGACAGTACGAGCTGATCATTGCGATAAAACTAATGGTGGTGGTAAAGAGAATGTGACTGGAAGTCTACGTTTGGGTATGAAATCAAACAGAAGAGAGAACAGAGCTGAACGTGCCATGCCAGATCAAAAAGTAATGACAACGAGACAGCAACAGAAAAGTGATGGAAAAAACTTGGTTGGCCTGAAGGTACATTTCTTTGCTGTTAGCTAATTGGCCTGTATTTCTTGTTTTGAACTTTGAATGTACCATTTGTACTGCTTCCATTAAGACAGTAACTCTTGCTTTTAGATTAAGAACTAGAATATGGTTGTGTCATTCCATTAGACTAAAAAATTTCACAATTCGTTTTTCACAAATCCAAAGTAATTCCAATAATAATTGAATCTGTAACAAAGTACTCATTGTCAAAATTCCTTGAGCAGTAATCAGGGGTGGTGGAGCCAGGATTTATAAATATGGGAGCTAATCTTGCTAAGGGGAAAACTCTTTTTTGTTGGGTTCTTGACAGCTTATGTACAAGAGTGAGCATATGCCAATTTACAAATATAGATACAGATGTTTACAGTTTCATCCCGATATACAAATATAGAGAAGCATTATTTGCATGGCAGAAAGTTGGGTTAGATTTTAAAGTGAAAAGTTACTCCAAATAATGGCTACCTGGCTGGAGAGAAACGAGCAACATTAGAAATACAAATAATTCTTTAAACTAAAATACTAAAAAATAATATTTCTAAATGGAGTTGAAGAGAACATCTTTATTTCCAATATAAATTAAACGAATAGGAATTTAGATCTAGCTTAGCAGTTGCTGAAAATATTTAACGAAGATGAAAAAGAAAATGTCTTCGTTCATTTTGTTTGCCTAGTAAAGCCAACAAAAGGTGCTAAAATCAATATTATCAGTTATGAATAAATTTTGTTAAGCTCTTTGTGGAGGGGCAATAAGAGTATGATGAAATTAGATAATCACAACCAAAAATGGTGCCATTTACTTGAAGTATTTGACACAGTTTATCCCTATTGAAGACACCTGGTGGCAGATGGCAACATATAGAGCATGTTTGGCAAAAAAAAAAATTGCTTTCTTATGAGCTGAGGTCCACAAATTGTGTGAAGAGAAATCCATAAGCCAAGTTTATAAGCCAGAAAAGCTGGAACCCGAGCTCATAAAAAAGCAAGTTTCTTTTCTAAACATGCTCATGATGTTACTACAAAGAGGATGGTGAACGGGATACATTGATCAAATTTAAAAATTAGAGACAAATAAATATATGGACCAATTGAGTTTCTCCTTATTGCTTGTCTGAATTAAAATTGAAGAAATGCAAGGAAACACAATAAACTGATTGGCATAGAAGATGCGTGTCGTTTATGTTTTGTGAAACCATATTCAGAGTTGGTTCAAAGTTCGCGTTCAATTTTTATCTCTTTGTTGTTGGTTAGGCTACATATAATTATCTTTGTTGATGATCATACTCGTCTCTCTGTATTGATTCTTGTGGTAGAGACGTAGAGATTCTCTCTCTTGGCTTGTGGTCAACATATCATTATCAGTCAATTTAGCTCCCTTCAATGACCAAAGTCTCAGTTATTTGTAGCCTTTGTTGTGACACGGTGAACGTCAGTTCGTTTGTGTTTAGCAACAGGCAGTTGATTTAAATTGAACGTAATTGTTCTAAATTATCTATTAATAAACTAAACTGATTATAATTTTGCTTTGTATTTCTATCTTTATAGAAATATCTTAGTGGGATTCAAGAGAAGTTGTTCAAACGGAGGAGTTTCAAACTGCCTAAGGTAGGGCATTAAGGCCATAAGTTTAACTGCTATCCAATTTCCCTATATGCAGGAAAAGAGCAACGATCCACGTAAAGTGAAAAAATCTGCAAATATGGTTAAGAAGGCTTATTTCCGCTAGGAAATCAGGGTATGTAAATAGACTAAAGCCCTATCTTCATTTTATTCAAGCTAAAGATCAAATGAAATGACAAGATCGGTATCTTTTGAGACCTGAATTTTGTTCTTGCTATCTACAGTCTCTTTGCTTCAATGAGGCGTGGTTTGTATGCAATACTAGGACTGGACGACTTAGTATTGAGGATTTTATCTTCTTATTGTTTTGTAATGTTGTCCAGTATTTTCCAGTTATGGTTTTGAATGGCATTTGACTGAAGAGTTGTATTACTTTTATTCAAATTATGATTTTGTACCCCTACGGTTGTATTTTGCTTTTCAAAGTATTATGAATCTCCTTGTAAGTATTGAAGAAATTACAATGGAACATATTAGATAACGGAGTCAATGGTATCAAATAAGTTTTTTGACGTACCCTCTGAGCTAGTCTTCTTCCATCCGATGAAATGAAAATGAGTGGTCATTGATATAGACACTTTCGAGATCCCATTATTGAATTGGAAAGGGGAAATACTTCTTGCCTGACAGCTTCGTTCCTTAGCATTTAAGGAAAGTTGTCTACGGCATCTTTCTATATTTCTATATTGTCTTTGTCTACCGCACTACTGTAAATGTGCACACATTTATATGGTTAAGATTCGTTCCTTGTACCATTTTCAATAGGACCCAGATTTGGACGGTTGAACTGCGTGTGCTCAACTCCTCTGTGTTGGTAACGACATGTTACCCAATAATATGTACTCACTTGCCCTAACCTTATATAATGTATATATTTTTTTTTTTCCACCAACCGACTATTCGACTAAATAAAATGAAAAATGATAAGTTTTAATGATGCGGGTCTATTTCTTAATGTTATTCATGATTATTTTTAATTAGGGTACCAAATGTTCGGACTTTTGAAATTAAAAGTTAATTTTAAGATTGAGAATTTACTTTTGGACTTATTTTGATAATGTTCTGAATATGTTTTGTCAAATTTGGAGATATTTTAGAAAAATCTAAATTCTACAAAATGTCCATTTATTATATAAAGCAACATACATAGATCCATTAGCCACCTTTTTTTCCCCCTCTATAGCACCTCTCCTCTCTCTTAATCTCTCTACTCTATTTCTCATTTTTATATATTTTAGTAACACGCTTTTTCTCTTATTTCTCTCCTTACTCAACAACAAAGAAAATCAAACTTATTCTCTCCCGTCAACAGTAACATCATCATCGGACCGAGACAACACGTCGACAATGGCACGCAGTCTCTTCACCTGTTTTGGCAAAGGCTCTAGGCACCAGAAGCGCGAAAATTCATATGAAAATGCAACCTCAGACATGGCGGTGGAGGAGCTACAGAGAGGCGGGCCGGTGGTGGTGGAGCTCTTCTCATCACAGGGCTGCGCCACCTCTCCAGAGGCGGAGCTGCTCTTCTCACGGCTAGGGAGGGGTGACTTCGACCTCGAGGTGCCGGTGATATTGTTAGCCTACCATGTTGATTATTGGGATTATATGGGCTGGAAGGACCCTTTTGGGTCCAGCCAATGGACTGTGAGGCAAAAGGCCTATGTTGAGGCCCTGAACCTTGATACAATGTTCACGCCCCAAATTGTGGTCCAGGGCCGAGCCCAATGTGTTGGTGATGATCAGGATGCTTTGTTATCCTGCATCGCGTCTGCACCGCGAATCCCTGCTCCATCGTTCCAGGTCAGCAAATCTAATGTATAATACACTTTGCCCATATTCGATTAAGATAAAAATCAAAATTTTAATAGAATTTGATGAATGTTGATGGAGCGTGTGGCTCAAAAGTCATGGAGGGTTAAAATTAATTATTGACTTAAATTTTAATCAACGGAATCAAATAGGGACTTTGCATGCAAGTTTTCATGGGTGTGTAGTTTGATAAAATTCATAAATCACGTCACTTAATATTTACAATTGCCAGGCAACATTCCAAAGGACAATGCCAGAGTCCTTGCAAGTGTCTCTCAAAGGAGCTTTAAGGGCTAAGGGAGATCAACAAGGTGCCAATGTCATGGTTGCTCTATATGAAAGTGGTTTAGTGACAAATTGTCCAAAGGGAGTGAACAAAGACCGCGTCCTAGCCAATGACTTTGTTGTAAGGGGGCTTCAAAAACTCTGCTCAGTTAAAGATATCTCCTCTAGAAAAATGATTTCTGTTAATTTCTCTCTGTGGGAAGGTTTCAATAGCAGTAAATGTGGCGTCGCTGTCTTTGTAGAAACGGTTTCTCATCAAATTTTGGGTTCGCAGAATTTTCAATTGTCGGATATTGTGTGAGGTTTTAATTTATTAAAATCTCGACGAAGCTTCCCAACTGTTATATGCCAGATGTGTTGAAGTTTAGAATATGTTATTTTTCTATTTTGTTTCTTTTTTGGTTTTATGAGATGACGATATATTTTGGTAGAATGAATTTTGATTCGAAATTTGGGATTTTTGAACTTTCATATGACGTTGATGCATATTTGTTTAATTCTTTTTCCTTTTCAAATGATTTGGGTTGAAGAAATAAATATAAATAATTATTTTTCTCGATTTAAAAATTAAAACATTTAAATAAAAATAACAAGGAATTTACATAGTCAGATAGCCTGTAATCCCAATTCTCTTTCTCGCTGGAAGTCAACTTCCAATATATCTAAAATGCTAAGAACATTCAACAAAATAATTTCTAAATGGAGGAAACTGGAGCACTTTTGCTATTTAGTTTAAAGCGGTGGCCCTCCATAGGCATGAAATTAGTCAGTGTTAGTAGAAGTCTATATGTAAATTGTAGGGTTAAATGCACTTCAGGTCCCCAACTTTGAATAGAGTTGCATCAAGGTCACTTATATTCTATTTGGTGCTATCAAACCATGCAAATTCGATTTGCTTGCAAATTTGGTAACTTATATTCAGTTTGACGCAATGAGGTTATTGAACTTTGATTAGCTTGCAAATTTGGTCTTGTTTCCACTTTATTCGTCAATTAACTAACGTAATATGTTGATCTAGATGTTAAAGCTAATGGATGACTAATATGCACATGCCACAAAGCTACTATACTCATCGCCTGTATTTCAAGTAAAAGATCATATGTATGAACTAAAGGCACATTTCTACATGTCGACTATCTTTTAATTTAACGTTCAGATAACATATTACACGTTAATTAAACTAATGGCAATAGAAAAAAAATGACTATTTTTGTTATCAAATTGAAGATGAGTTACCAAATTTGTAAAAAATAAAAGTTGAATGACCTCATTGCACCAAATTAAGGACAAGTGCTCGTATGTAACTTCGTTCAAAGTTGGATGAACTGCAAGTCTACAATGTACTTCACCTATTATTTGTAGCTTTATTGGATCCATTGCAAGTCATCATCTCCAAAATTTTAGGATATTTTTTAGGTTTGTATGTTCAATTAAAATCACTATAGCATGTGGGAATAATTTCCTGATTGGTCACTGAACTTTATGTAAAGTTTTCAAGAAATCACTTAGTAATGGATTAAATTATATTTTGTAATGTTTAGTGACTAACGAGAAAATTTTTGAAGTTCACAATAATGAATTAGACTACATTTTATAAAGTTTAGTGACTAACGAGAAAACTTTTGAAATTTAGCTTTCTGAAAACCTTTCGCAAAATTCAGTGATTAATCAGGTAATTTACCAATTTTTATGTTTTTTTAGTTTTTTTTCTTTCTTTTTTCTGTTGCCTCCTTGATTTTAGAGATCAACATACAATTTTGTCAATTATCTGAGGATTAAAGGCTATTATTTTCTCTAAATTTGGTGATGTTAGAGAGAAATATTTTTTTTTTTTTGGGTGGGGGTGGTTAGGAGTACAAAAATAGAAAGAAAAAGACTAAAAAAAACATAAAAATTGATTAATTACCAGATTGGTCATTGAACTTTGTGTAAGATATTCAGAGGTCGTTGAACTTAAAAATTTTTCCCATTAACTACTGAACTTTACAAAATGTAATCTTATCCATCACTCTAAAATTCAGTGAACTTTTTCCATTAACCACTGAACTTTGTGTAAGATATTCAGAGGGTCACAAAACTTCAAAATTTTTCCCATTAACCACTGAAATAAGATTACATTTTGTAAAGTTCGGCGCCTAACATGGAAACTTTTTAAATTCAATGACCAGTCAAGTAATTATACCTAGTGATATGTCAAATCTAGCACACCGGTGCAAGAGAAATGTAACAACTCAGGTCTTACTGACCATTCAATCAAGTAGAGACCCTTCTCAATGTATGCTTAGAAGATATTGTCAATCCATAATCGTAAATTTTCTTATAATACAGCTAGGAAACAAGATATAGGAAAGAGACAGTTGCCCTAACTCGATTGTGCACAGCTGTAAAGATTGTTAAACTATTAAACATTAACCAATCAACATAACAACTAATTATAACTCTAAATGTTCCAAAATTCCAAATATTCATGAAAAGCACGCTGATTGACACCAGTATTCCTGTGGCATATATTCACCTCACAAACAATGATCTTTACGAATATTATTCTTCTCTACATGAAGCATTGAACCCTTATTCACCATCCCGAGAAATGGATTAAATACAGAAGGGATGAGATAAGGTCAGAAAATCCCCTTTGGAGAAAGGATCAGGTACGTTAATAAGACCGACAAGTACTTTACACCGAATCCACTGCCTCAACCTGCTGCCGAGCAAGATATTTCTCCCGTCGCTCTTTCTGAAAACAAGATATGAAAAGTATGATATGAGGAATGAAATTGGAGAAAAATAAAGTAGGTATATGGCTATCACCACATACATATTATAATCTCAAATGGACATTCGACATAAGCGTCAAATACTTACCCATTCATCTATCACAAGACCTTCTCCAACGACTAGTGGACCTGCATCAATCGGAGGCTTCTTGCGTGCTTCCGTGGCAATATCAGCTTCAGCCAATTGACGCTTTAGTTTTTCTAGTGCCTTAAATGACGAAAAACAAAGTGAAATGGTAATAACCTAAAAATCAAGGGAATATCATGCGATGATAAATTAGATGAGAATTGATTCTTACAGGACTAGGGCGTCCTGGATCCAAGAAGACAACTCGCAATATACGCTCAACAGTTACCTCGTCCTTTTGCTCATCAAACTGCATGAAATAAAAAATAACGAATGAATAAAAACCAATCAAGCTCTAGATAAGCTTTTGTAATTCAGATTTATTTCCCCGAGGAAAAAAGTCAATATTCTATAACACCTAGAGGAAATATCACAATCTGCATCCCAAGATATTGAAGCAAAAACCACCAGTATCAGCAGTACTAGTTATAGAAATCAGGCCAGGACTGAAGCATTAAGAATTTAAAAAATTCTTCTTCGCAGAAACATGTGTACATGAATTGCAAAAGGTTGAATATATGCACTCACTTGAGCAACACATCTCAAATAAATAATTCAACTCTCAAATGTCGGATGAAATTTAATGAAGCTCATAGGAAAGTGGGACATTAACTTTTAAAAGATCCGTAGTCCCAGAAAACCTTGTACATATAACATAGAAACGTAGTAGCTGCCTCAGACTACACATCTGACAAGCTTGAAGGTGCACAAAAACATTTTTGAGTTGAAAAGTAACTCTACAACAGAGACAACACAACAACATGCATCTCCTATTACTTTCTAGTTTCCATTCAATGATTGCTACTTCAACCTCCCAAATAAAACAAGAGGACGAGAAATCAATCTTTGAATAGAGAAATCCAGAAAACGTATAAAATTGATACAGCACATTATAATAATCAAAATGAAACAAAAACAAGAAGAAAAAAAGGTGCTTCATTTTCGGAAAAGTAATGTAATTCTATTGATAAGTTTGATAAATAAATAATAACTCAAATGTAACAATGGCAATTCAGCATGGAACTCATACAAAATCCTATGATGGCATAACTACACCACAAAACTAGCTTGATGACAACCAAAAGCATGTTCCCTGTAAATAGAATACAATGGGGGACGTGAAGGGCAGGAATGGCTTGAGACCCCTTAATCAAGATTAACCAATTATGAGCGGTTCATTAGAAAAGCATAAACATAACTCAAACGCAGCTATCAAGTTTAATTGTAGCAAATGACAAATTGGCAGGCAAGTATTAAGTAGAGCTCAACCATACCAATTCCTTTTAAGAATCACAAGCTCTATTGAATACGTGTGAAGGTAAAGTATTATGCACCTGTCATGTGGTTACATAAATATCTACAATGATAATAACTGTGCAATGAAACTGATGTGATTTATTTGTTCTCTATCTATGCTTCTTAAGTATCCTTGTTGGCATCCAAAATTTCATTAGTCATTATGCAGAAACATAGCAGGAAGTTTAAATTCGTAACTATAACATGGAGACATGAAATCATTAAACAAGCTTAACCATATTCTAATGTGCAACAATGTAAACAACACAAACTCAATAAGACAGAAGATCCTTGCCTCTAGATGACAGACACCAAGTTTCTTTTGCAACATGCAACGCATTTATACACATAGACCCACAAGTGACATTATAAAGAACAGAGTCTCAGAAACAACCTTTAAGATAATTGAATAATTACAGTACATATCATCCAATTTCTTCATAGTTAAATTATTACTTGCCAAACGGCATATGGACAATGACATTAGAGTACAAAAGCTCACCAACTCAGGCACGTAATCCATCCCGTCTTTCACCTTCAGACTCATGATCTTGAACTTGACCTTGTTCTTCTGACCAATAGGCTTTTCACTGTTCTCTGGGTGCTCCACAAACTTGAACACTGGAAAAAAGATACATGAATTTAACAAGTACATTTCTGATATTTCAACCTGAACACAAACAAAGGCGCATTTGCATTAAGTTTGACTGCCCAAAAAGACTGATGAAAAAAATAATTACCAGTAGCAATGAGGCTTTCTCCAGGAGCAAGGATACCTCCAGGGGGTCGCATATAACAACTTTTTGGTGCAGTAGTTTGAAACTAAAGACAAAATATAACAGTCAACTTTTCCCGTGCCACTTGTCCAGTCCACACAGACTGATAACATATATTGCATTTCAAAGTTACAAGTCAGCAGCATTTTTTGTTGTATGAATGTATATAGAATCTTGCATAAACATTATACAATAATTTCATAAGAAGTTAATATAGTTGCAACATTATACACGGACGAAGAAACCTTTCTGCCTTTGTATTAAAATAAGTTGACTCTCCTTACATGATGAAAGGACTCAAAATATTAATAAATACTAAATACCAAATTAATAAGGCCAAAACAATACCTTGAAAGCAACGTAAGACTTGCTGGAATTCTTAATCCTAACGGCGCTTCTAGCCTGCTTTCCTGGCTCATCTTCAATATGTACATACAGAGAAAAGTATAATTAAACAATTAATTAAGTACATTATAAACAAGCTGAAATGAGGACAGATTATTTTCAACCATATCGATACATAAGTAGTAAAATTAGAAAAGTAATTGTGTAAATACAGGATTGATAGTGAAGACAACGCACAAGGAAAGTAGAGATTATTAGAAGGATCAAAACGTAGTCGACGTCGAGCAGGGAGAATCGACCTGGCGACTGAGGATACAGTGGAGGCAGAGCGGGCATCAGAAGAGACGCTGTTGTGGTGGTAGTTATTCTGCGAGTCGTTGTGAAGATTCTGAGTAGAAGAGGAGGAAGAGGCCGTCGCTGATTGCCAAATCGGGCAGAGCCTCCACTTGTTCTGTTGATGTTGACCATCGATGATCGCCATAGCTTGGTGCTTGTCCGCCTTTCGCCGTCCCCGGAATCTGACGTAATTTCCCAGCTGTATTTTATTTCACGAAATTGCGTTGACTAAATGTTTTGAGATGTCAAAAGTCAGAGAGCAGGATTTATTATCAGAGTTGTTATCTTTGTATCTGTTAAATCGCACGCGGGAAGAAGATAGTGCGTTACTCGGACTTTTAATAATGGTATTAGAACGGATTGACTTAGAGATTTGACGTCCGTTCACACGCCTTGTTTTTTCACTCGTGGAGCAGTTCAGGTTGATATCACACCTCTTAATTTAGCCATTATTTGGGCTTCATTTTAGCCCTTGACAATCATTATTTTAAAATTATTTAATTTTTATGTTGATTTACATATTTACACAATGAAATATTTTGCACGTAAATTTTTTTAAAAAATTACTTTTTAACCAAATATTCTTTAAAACATCACTATTCAAAACTCTATTTTTCCAAGACAATGACATCGACCATGGGCTTAATGAAGTTTTGAAAAAGATATATTTTGGAATAATAATTTTTTTTAAAGAATGTGGTTAAAAATTAAAAAAAAGTTTAGAATTTATGTATAATATTATTTTATTAAACCCATGTTCGCCAACCATTATTCAAAAACTATTTTTTATATATACTCATTTTTAATCACATATCACACAAAAAATATTCTACACGTATATCCAAAAATTTTTACCTACTTTTTAACTATACATTCTCTAAAAATTCAAGTTTTCCCCAAATATTTACAATCAAATAAGGTGTAAAGAATGTGTATTTGATAGAGCCCAAACAAAGGTTTATTATCTAGAGCTTGTTTAATACACATTATTTCTGAAAAATGCATTTTATAACAATAGAATGGAGAGTGTATGGTTAAAAATAAGGAAAAAATTTGAATTTGCGCATCATATTATTTTATTTAAAAATATATGATTAAAAAAAGAGGGGAAAATGAATTTTGAAAATAATGTGTATCAAACAAGGGTCTAATGTATTACAAGTGATCATTTGAAAAGAATTTATAAATAGATAAAAGTAAGTGGTGAATGTATTAATTTTATTTTTGAATCCATTGAAATATATGATAACTTAGTTTATCATTATTTAATTATCTAGTAGTAAATTAGGAAAAAATGATTATAAGTAGACAAATTAAATAAATTTATATTAGTAAACGAACAAATAAAAACATTCTCAATAAAAAAAATGACTATATAATTGGAACAAGAAAATAAGATAAAAAATCAATCAATATAAATGAGACGGATAAAATATTGTTCTAAATATAATTATTCGGCAATAATATTGACACGTGGCTTATGATTCAATTAAAGAAAAATAGCATGTTTGATAGATATTATTGAGAAAAAAAACGTGTTTTAAATAATGATATGATGGGAAATATGTGGTTAAAAAGTAAAGAAAATTTATTTATGTGATGAAAATTATTATTTTATGAAAAATGTGTAATTGAAAATGAATTTCGAATGTATATATATTAATGGAATCCGTGCCAAACTTGGCAAAGAGTCAAAAATTGTTTATTGCACTATTTTATTATGTTCATACACGTCTATGTATATATTTGACTGTGTGGCCGTGTGGGGTTGGTAAGTTTGCAGGCATGGGTTAGTTGGAGGGTAGGAATTAAGAATAAAGTTATGTTGACCATTTTTGTTGACAATTCATGTGTTATGATGATCTGTGTGATTAATTTAAAAAATAATTTTTAAAATAAAAGGTATAGATTTTTGTGAATGAAAGTTGTCAATCATAATTTACATGTAGCAATGATTGAGGAATTAATTAGGCAACTAATAACAATTCTGAGGTAAATTTGACGTGTGAATAGTTAGCTCAATTAATTTAGTTGTACAAATTTTGCAAAATAAGTGTTAGCAAAATTTAGATCATTGATTTAAAAAATTATTTTTGAAATAATTGATCTAGATGTTATCAATACATAATTTGTAAATCAAGTTTGTCAACCTGATTTGCACACGTTATGATTCTAGTTAGTTTTAAACACTTGACCGCTGTTCAAATCCATTACTTTGTTAATATAATCGTTTATTTGTAATTTTCTCCTCCCTCCCTCGTGTTCTTACTTGAAATCTTTGAAGCACAAGACGATGACCCTGGAGCGCTTGAACTTGTCATATGCTGCTGTAATGACCTTAAAACATAGCACATGTTTGATTCTTTTTAATTTATTTTTCATACTCATTCTCAATTACACATTCACAAATCACACTGTCGAAAGTTTGATTAGGTAAGAATCAAGGGGCTCCAATTGGCTTTTAATTTTAACAGTAAATCAAAATGACACTAGAAAATAATTATTATATCTAATTAAGTAGACAAAGCATGAAAAAATTGTTTTGTAGACTCCCAAAGTTATGAATTTTATCTATTCATCATATTTCACAAAAGCGATCATATAATTTCTGCATACGAAAAACATCTTTAGTCCTTATAAAGATATAATGCCCTGTTTGATTTGGCTTTCTTTTCCATGAAAGATGGAAATTAAATTTCATTTTCTTTTTTTTTGCATATTCGATTGACTAAATTTTCCATGGAATTAATTTTTCGCATTTTCTTGGTTTTCCATAATTTTTTTGGTTGTTGAGAAAAAGCTTTCCCATGGGTTAGGTGGGAAAAGCTTTCTAGGCAATTATTATTTTTTTTTTTTTGAAATGGAAACAAATTATATTTTTTTAATGAACAATTTGTATGAAAAATAAAGTTAAATGAAGATCAAAATATCCAAAATTTAAATATTTTTCGGGTGAAAAATTATACCAATTAAACATAATTAATTAACAATTCCCAATAAAACAAGTTCTAGACAATTTAATTCCCTAAAATTCATTTTCTTTCCATCCAATTTCATTCATGTAATCAAACAGACATAAGAAAAACTTTAGAATCCAGTACAAAAACATCCTTGAGCAAATATTTAGTTCGCTATATACAAAGAAATAGGGGTGTGGGGATTCAATTCAATTAGGTCCCCAACAGCTCAAATACATTACTGTTCTCAGTGATTCCTCAGATTTCTTCAACTTCTGATCTTCCTTCATCTTCCTACATATAATTGTTGAAGAGGGTACTCCAGAGAGTCTCTTAGTCTGAGTGTATGATCTGAGGTTGTTCTTGGCATGTTGTTGCAGTAGCCTCATTGCATAATTCCATCTACAGAATCCCTGATCTTTCAGTGCCCCAACAGCACCAATGCTTGCTCCCACTAACCAAGCCCTGCTTGTGGAACTCATTTTCTGCTTCTTCTTTTGTACAGATTCAGTGTTTGTTGTCAATGGATATGAATGGCGATGAAGAATAATGGGAAGAATATGAGGTGTTTATAAAACAAACTGGAGGAGGTTTTGCCAGCAGAAAAGGAAAAGCCCCCAGTTGTAGGTGGTAGTATTATATGTATCAGGGACTGTGGCAATGAATTTAGACCAATTGGGGTGAAAGCTGATGCGTACCAACTCACATCATATACCACTTGCATATTTTATAAGTGAAAATTATTTTTGGCCAGATTAAAGCAATATAGTAAAATATAGGGGTTTATGTGGCCTGGCAGCGAGGTCCAAAATTTGAGAAGAATTGCAGTTGCGGTTCCAAATTTTTCAAAATATTATAGACTGTATTAAAGTTTTTCATTTTTTATAGTCGGGGTTTCAAATCTTTTATTTTGATTGTCTAGAAGACAAATTCCACAAAAATAAAAATTGACCTATTTTGACAAATTAAATGAAGGATAAAATTGTAACTTCACATTTTCTCAAATAAAACAATTAAAATAATTAAATAAAAAAACTGAGATATGCGCCTTCATCTACCCCACCCCACCCCACCCCACCCCATCACAATCCAACACGACCCAGATCAAACCACATCAAGCGTTGTTAGCCCTTTGCAATTCTTTGAAGTTCAAGGCAATTTACCAATGAAATTATTGTTGTGCAAAGTGAGGAGAATCTTACCTGTGAACTTATTATTTGTCAAATCCATAACAAATAATTCATTTATGTTCATCCAACAATTAGGAAGCTCTCCTGCCAATTGGTTGTCTGAGAGATCAAGCATTTGGATGATGAAGCCCTTAGGAACTGTGCGCAAGTGAAAAATGGATTTCGAAAACATATTTTTGAGAAGTTTTAGTTCCCTAGAATGAAAAAGAAATTTTGGAATTGGATCTAAAAAATTATTATACCTTAAATCTCTAATTTCAAGAGGAATAAACTCTGAGGGAAAATTAGAAATTTTACAAGTAAAGTTGTTATGAGAAAGATCTAATACTTGTAAAGAAGACATATTCCACATTCAATTAGGTATTGCATCTGATATACCAGCAAAAGAGATATAAATTAGTTCAAGATTATTCTAATTGGTCATGATAGGTCAATTTTTAATTTTGTAGGATTTGCCCTTCAGGTGCAATCAAAATAAATCCTTTGGGACCTCGATTGCAAAAATAAAAGGTTTAAGTATAATCTGCAATGTTTTGAAATGTTTGGGATCCCAACTGCAATTCTCCCTAAAATATATTATGAGAATGCCTTGGAACATTGTAGAAATGCCTTGGTGCACCATTAAAGCTCGGGATGAATAATAGCGTCAACATAATCTTTGACCTGGTCTAGTAGCTAAAAAAATCGGTCCATTCAATTCAGGTTAGAGAAAATTTCATATATAAGAGATTAAGTATGAATAATTTCAAAACTAAGAAATAATGTTTAAAATTTAAAAAATTAGAGATTAATTAAATTTATTTATGTAATAATTAATCAAAAATATAGTTTATTAATTGAATATATTAATGTCACAATTCTATACTATTTGATCACAAATTATCAAATTAATTGATCACAAACTATCATGAATAAAAATTTTTGTAGGTCACATTATTATTTCATGATCACAAAAAAAAAATAAAAAAATTAGGTGACAATTTATGCAACACCCACATGGTATGATTGAGTTAATTGGGAAATTGACATCTTCTGTGGTGGGAGCGTGGAAGATTCGACCACAATTTGATCTTTTGATGGAGGATGAAAGAAAGTCATTTACCTTTTGAAAAAAGTCTTGATTTATAAAATTCGTGATTTGTGATTAAGAAATAAATTGTGACCAATTAAATTGATAAAATTGTGAGTAAGAAATAAGTTATGACCTATAAAGTTTGTGATATGTGATTGTGACATTATGTGATTATGTATGTATAGGTAGCTATGATGGTAAATCACACCATAGTAGCTTCTTTTTGTATTTATATACACCGGCGATTGAAGTAGGTTAAGTTATCCAAGTCATACTTCTCAAAACTATATTCGTTAATGCTTAGTCTATTTGAAGTCAGCAGAGACTACGCAGCAAAAGTGTTGGTATGCAAAAGGTTAGGCATGATATCGTTTGCTAATTGTAAACTTAAAATTTTGAATAAGTTTTAGGGAGATGAGCTACGTAATAGTGATTCTCTCATATCGATAGACACGTTGAAGAAAAAAAGACGCATTGAAACATGTGTAGTGAGCGGGATAGCTCAAGAAGTGCAGCAGGATCACATGAGCCTTCTTTGGGGGGCCTCGGGGCCTCATCCACATATGAATATGCCAAAAATGGAAAAATTAATATGAAGAATCATTATCTAAAAATAATTACAAAAATATATATTATTATAGCATTAGAATTTTGAATCTTAATTATATGATCACCCAATTAATTTATGATTCAAAAAAAGAAAAAAAAAGGAAAAGTAAAGAATCAAAACTTATTCAAATCATAAATGATGCTACCAAAAATTGTACCTGAATGAATCCGAACCGAA
>CAIGRP010083949.1:0-19326 GCA_903798385.1 Fraxinus cuspidata
TAAAAGTGAAATAGATTCAATTTTGCAAAATCATACATGAGAGCTAATGGACATTCTTCCAGAAAGTAAATCATTAGATTACAAATGGATTTGCAGTGATGGCAATAGGCCGAGCCGAGCCGGCTCGGCCCTTAAAACCATGCTCGGCTCGACCCTTAAAACCACGAGCTCGGCTCGAGCTCGTGGCTCGTGTCTCACTAGCCACGAGCTCACGAGCCGAGCCAGCTCGTGGCTCGTTTGCTCGTGGGCGAGCTCGGCTCGGTCCACGAGCTCGTGAGCTCACGAGTCCAGCCGCGAGCCCGCGAGCCCGCGAGCCCACGAGCTTTTTGAAATTTTTTTTTTTACATTTTTTTAAATTCTTCTTTGAATTTTTACGAGCCCACGAACCGCTCGTCGAGCTTACTTGCGGCTCGGCTCGGCTCGGGCTCGTCGTGGCTTGTTCTTTACGAGCCGACGAGCCGCTCGACTCGGTTGCCACCTCTATGGATTTGCAAAAGAAAAATGAAAGCGGATGGAACTATCGAGAAGTATATAATGCCAAATTAGTAATAAAAGGTTGCGACAATGAGAAGACATCGATTACTTTGACACATATTCTCTAGTAATAAAAATAACATCAATTAGGACGATACTTGCAATTGCAACTCTACGAAATCTTGAAGTAAATCAAATGAATGTTAAAACTTACTTTTTCAAATGGAGGTTTAAAAGAAGAAATTTACATAGAACAACATTTTTCACTGTCAAAGCAGGAAATTAGTGAAATTTTTATATAGTTTAAAACAAGCACCAAAACAGTGACATGAAAATTTTGATAATGTCATGATAGAATGTGGATATAAAATCAATGAGTATAACAAATGTATTTACGTCAAAGACATCAAAAATGGTCATGTCATTTTATGTCTTTACGTTAACAACATGCTTATTGTTAGTAGTAACGATAAAATGATTAAATCCACTAAAAACATGTTGAATTCGAGATTTGACATAAAAGATATAGATTTATTTGATGTGATACTTGGGGTTAAAATTACAAGAACAAAATATGGACTCGGTCTAAGTCATACTACGTGAACAAAAATTTAGAAAAGTTTAGCATACTAACATGGCTAGAGCACCAATAGATACAAGTCAGCATCTAACTAAAAACAAAGGCGAGGGTATCTCTCGAGTAAAATACTTTAGAATTATTAGAAGTATGATATACTTGATGAATTGCACAAGATCAAACATAGCCTACACAATTAATAAACTTAGTAAATATACGAGTAATCTAAGAGCTGACCACTGGAAATAAATAGTAAAGGTACTAAGGTACTCAAGATATACTCGCATCTATGGACTGTACCATACTAGATATTCAATAGTCATTGAAGGGCATAGTGATGCTAATTGGATATCTGATATAAAAGACTCAAAGTCCACTAATGAATTTGTATTCACATTGAAAGGTACAACTATATCGTAAAAATCTTATAAACAAATAATTATAACTAAATCTATCCTGGAATTTGAGTTTATAATTCTAGATAAATGTGGTAAAGATGTTGAGTGATTACGTAACTTTTTATAGGATATTTTGATATGGTCTAAACTTTTGCCAACAATTTGCATACATTGTCATAGTCAATCCGTGATTGGAATTGCACAAAATAACATGTATAATAGTAAGTCTAGACATGTATGTCGTAGACATAATACTATAAGCAAACTACTCTTTACTGGAGTTATCTCAATTAACTATATAAGGTCAAAGGGTAACACTGCGGATCCGCTAACCAAATAGTTAAATAGAGGGTTAGTTGGAAAATTATCAAAAAGAATGGGACTATGATATAAAAGACTCAAAGTCCACTAATGAATTTGTATTCACATTGAAAGGTACAACTATATCGTAAAAATCTTATAAACAAATAATTATAACCAAATCTATCCTGGAATTTGAGTTTATAATTCTAGATAAATGTGGTAAAGATGTTGAGTGATTATGTAACTTTTTATAGGATATTTTGATATGGTCTAAACTTTTGCCAACAATTTGCATACATTGTCATAGTCAATCAGTGATTGGAATCGCACAAAATAACATGTATAATAGTAAGTCTAGACATGTATGTCGTAGACATAATACCATAAGGAAACTACTCTTTCTCAATTAACTATATAAGGTCAAAGGGTAACACTGAGGATCCGCTAACCAAATAGTTAAATAGAGGGTTAGTTCGAAAATTATCAAAAAGAATGGGACTTAAGCTCTTGAACGAATGAGTTAATACAAAGGAAACCTAACTTAATTGACCGAAGATCGCAAGATCTAGGTTCAAATGAAAAACCTAATTGTAAAATTTTAATTGAATCACTATGTGATATATAATATCATGTCCATTTCTATAATCTAACAGTGAAGTCTGTAAGGATGAGGGATGAGTAATAGGTTTTTAGTGATTCTTATGTGTTGAAGATCGACCGAAGTAATTTGGGTTACTTGTAATAAGAAATCACATATGTGAGAGAAAAGTATGGTCACTTCTAAGGGAATTGTGTGAGACATAATTCTTAGAAACTATCACAGAACCAAGGAAATGTTCATGACCAAAATGAACATAACTACAAGAACTAAGTTGTGTTAGAAAGAAGCCTGTGCGGAGTGTGTCATCATTTAGACAAATGGAAGAATGGTTCAAGGACATCATGTCTACTAATTAGTTAGTAAAGTAAACATACTTACACAAGAGTAGGTTCAAAGAGTAACACTTACCTATCATATGTATGTTTCAACCGTTGAATTCTATCATCATGTGTGTCTATCATTATTCTTAATTTCAATCATTTGGGGATTGATGGAAAATAATGTATTAAATTAATATATTAGAACAATATATTCAATTTATAGGTTTTAAGTGTGGTTAATTCTATAATTTATTTGTATTTGAATTAGTTCAATTCCATAATCAATTTGTAGTTACAAATTTATTCATGATTATTGTAATATTATTTGTGTTAAATACAAAATTAATTAAGAATTTGAAACATCACTTATTCTAGTACAATATGAGGTGTTATCCTTCTTATTATTCTACACGCCAAAAAAATTGAGTTTTTTCTTCACTATAAGTTTCTCTCTTCTCTTTATTTTAAGTGTTTAGTTTTTAGAAACTTAGATAGTTTAGTTCTTTGTTCTAACTTGATGATAAAATTGTAAGCATTCTTAATTCGCCTAAAGTAGTGACGAGGTATTAGTCAACTGCTTTCAACCATTATATTTTGGGAGACAGACGTCATTAGTCTTCTTATATCATAATAGGGGCGAATGTATTTTAAAGAAATTATGTGCAATACAAGTCTCGATTTCTTTCAATATCGCTACTATATCAACAACTATTTCCTCTAATTTCATTGTTACTCTGTTTATTACAATATTTCCTTTAATTATTTTATTTATACAATTTCAACGGTATTTCTAATTTTTTTTTTCAAACAAGTACAATTGACGTGTTGAACCTGTGTAATTAAATAAAAGAAAGCAGCGGTATAGAGGTTGAGACATAAAAAAAAAAATGAGGAAGTGAAATGATTGACCGTTATATACAGACACACATCGCAGGTATGGGAAGATGGGACAATATATTCTAGCTTTTTAGCAGTGAAGATATCAAATGCAACAAAGTATGATGCAATGACAAGTGTTACTGTTTTGGTATAATTTATTTAAAGAGAAGATTGGTAAATGCATTCTATCACTTGATTACAGCAAATAAACGATTATCATTTTTACACAATATATTGTAGTAATTTTAGATTAAAAAAACTCACAATGTAAAAATTGATTGTTTATCTAATTTAGCCCTTGTTTGATGGAGATTAATATTAGATTTTAAATAGATTTTGATAAAAATTGATGAAAAGTGTAGTTGAAAAATTGTATGATAAATAAAATATATGGTTAATATTGATTGTTTAAATTGAGTGTAATTTCCACAATTTTTCTAATGGCCACGAGTAAGTGGTTTGTTCCCCTTCAGACCATTAAATTCTCAGTCTGGCCCTTGCTTATACCATGTTTGGCTAAACATAAAAAATTCGTAAATAGTAAATTCTAAAATAAATAAATTTTTTATGATAAAAAGTTTGAAATAATATGTTAAATATTTTGATAGTAACATTGGTTATTTTTACTTTAAAATAAAAACCAAGTTATTTGAACGATGAATCAACAATTTTTCTTTCGTAGTTTCAATAATCGCCTCTTTCGTAGTTTCAATAATCGCCTAACATTATATTTTTTTCTAGTCAAGTGACTTCATTAAGACTCTGTTTGATTCCAACGAATTCCATAAAAAATAAATTTCACTTTAACCGTTTAATTGCAACGTGAAAATGAAAATCAAATTCAAGGTACAACCACTTTAAACTGCATTTTCTTTGTTATCATGAAAATCTAATTTCTATAGGTTTGGTGAGTTTTTATCTTCTAACTAACATGGAATTTGAATTCCTTTCCATATTTGCATATGAAACGGACCCTAAATTATTTTCACTGAAATGGCCTATTCAGATAGTTTTGTGTATGCGAACGGCAAGTAAAATAAAAAGCTACCTAAACATTCAAAATTTTAAGAATTTTCATAATAATAATGTAGAAAAGAACGAACAAGTACTAATCAATCACATGATCATTAATTAGCCATTTAAAGCCGTTTAACTACTGAGTAGTGGATCTTTTAATGAAATTAAATGATGTACCGCGTTTTGCCTATGATGCTATGGAACTAAAATATCCCCAATCAAGCAAAACTATAATTAGCTTTAGTGTTACTTTTTTTCCTATTTATTTGGTTGTACCATCATTTACTTAACCTTATTTGATTTGAATAAAAATTAAATTTTTTGTAAAATTTGATAAAATTGACAAAATAGTTTAAAAGTCGATAAAAATTGTGGATCCCATAAAATGTATATAACAAATGAATTTGAGGAAAATTAATGGGGTTAAATTGGGGTTTAATAAATTATTTATCGAGTATGTAAGTATTTTTGAGAGGATTTATTGCCCCCTTTTGGTCCCATTTTTATACAATTCATTTTCATTCACACGTTTAATGAGATTCACTATATTTATTAATTTTTCATTCATGCGTTTAATCAAAATTTATCAAAATCTTCTAAAAATAAATTTTAAAAAAATATTGAATTTTCATGCGTGATATTTGAGAATTACCCTAGAAAAGCTATGTAACCCGAAATCATACTGGGAGTTAATTTTAAATATGCAACACTCAATTCAACCATGCAAAAATAAGTACATAATTTAATTTGCTTGAACGAAAGAATAAAGAAAAATTACATATCATGTCGACCTATTTTATTATTGATCAATCGCGCAGAAGAAAAGCTTAAAATGAATGAATTTCAAAATAAAACACAACAAACATTTATGAATAATCATAAATTAAATTTTATTTTCAATGAACTCTATGCAACTACATGGTTTTTAAATGATATACTAACATTACTCCTAGTTTTTTCCAAAATATAAATCATATCCATCCTTATCCATATTCCCTTGCCTGCATGTCATCAAACATCATAGGCGCAAACGGCTAGAACATTTCATTATTGATCACTAATCCAATCCATATTCCCTTGTGCGCCATTTTATTTAGTTAAAAGATAATAAAATTTAAGTTAAAGTTAACGATTAATTTTAACTATATATTTAGGGGTACACACAGTTTTTCAATCATATATTTAATCAAATTTTTTATCAAAATTTACTAAAAATTTAATTTTAGCAAAACTAAACATGACCTATATAGGAAACAATCGAACTTGTCAACCTTAATTAACTCGGTCAGAAATTTAATGCCAATTCCACTGAAACGGTCGGTTTATATTCATCTTAATTAACTCGATTCACATTTATTACATAAAAGATTTTGAAATGGTTTATATGAACATGAGCATCATTCTTTAAAAATAATTCTTCACTTAAATAATAATAAAAAAATCTACTTTTTTTAACCATACATTATTCAAAAAATTCTAAAATGCATGTGAAAACCTAAAAAATTAGTAACTTAACACTTGATTTATGATTAATCACCCCATTTAGACAATAATTTTCACTCTCACATGGAAAGAAAAAGGTCAAAAAAGCACATGATGGTACAAAAAGAGAAAAATAATTAAGGTTTACACGGTCTACTTTATCACAAAGCAAGGAAGCACAACCCTTAGATTAAACACCAAGTGCTCATCATCATCGTCCAATCTTGGGGGGAAATCCGTGTCCACAACCCATTAACCGGGATCATAGGATGAGATCACACCCGACCCGTTATGACCCGAGAGACCAAAACAAGAAAATTACCGAGGTTACACAGTGTACTCTATCACAAAGCAAGGAAGTACCGCCCTCGGATTAAATACCAACAGCTCATCCTCGTCGTCCAATCTTGGGGAAAACCCAGTTTCCCGACCCACCAAGGAATCGAATCCTGGATCGTCCTTATCAAACAAGACGGGATCGGACCCAACCCGACCCGCTATGACTCGACAGACCAACATGGCGCGTTTCATGTGCATGAACTCGAACTCTTGTTCCATCTCCTCCGGGACTGCCACGTGAGCCCTCCAACTCGTAAGTAGCGTGGAAATTCCGTCCAACTTGGGTGAGAATCCACTCTGTATAATCCCGCAAACGCCGCAGTACAACTGATTGCATAAAGTGGAATTACCATTTTGCCCAAGGTCGCACGTGTAAGTCGCACAGTAGAATCTCAGCAGTTCATTGCCATCAGCTATACACCTCTCATCCCTGCTCTTTACGGCTCCATTTTTGGCTGCCTTCGACTTCACGGACTCTCTGTACTCCTCGAACCTGGCTAGTATTTTGGGACTGATATGAATCTTAAGGATCCGAAGGATAATGGGTTCCTTCGCCTTATCGGGCCAACCCGTTTTGAATATGATTCGAACGATGTTCTTGCCCGTATCGCCATCGCTGAGCTCCGATACTGCATGCTTTGTTGACTGGTGCTGTTCCAGAATACTTGATTTTTGGAAGATTTCACCGCAAATGGGACATGGGTAGATGTTGTTTCGCAGAGGGAAGAAGCGTTGATCGGAGGAGATATAGGATTCGGGTCGCTTCGAAATGAGTGGAGAGTCTGACACTCCTGGGGGTGTATAGGGTACGATAATGGGTTGATTTAATCGCAAGGAACGTGTGGAGGAGGATGGGGATGGGATTGAAGGAGCTTTATGCGCGTAGATTGGGGAGGAAATGGTGTTCGAGGAGGAGGAGAAGATGCGTTTGATGAAAGACCAGGAAGAGGACAAAGCTTTTGGCGGTTTGAATCTACGGTGGCTGAGCTGGTGGTGATCAGGAGAAAGCTTCCTTTTCCGGCGGTTTTGGTGGTGGTGGGAGGAGGCGGAGGAGGAGGAGATGAAGCAGCCTAGGTGGAGGAAGAGGAGGATAAAAATGGAGAAAAATGGGCGGAATTGGAAGTTAGCCATTGTGGATGCGGTGTATCATGGCAATGTCATGAATGTAATGCTGGAAAGAAGGGTTTGTGAGTAAATGAATGAATGATTAGAGAAAGGAGAAGAAATGTTGAAAGAGAAAAAAAGGTGGGGACGTGGAAGAATAAAGCTAATGGTGGGTGGAAAGCAACTCCATGGCATCTCTTCTATCTCTGCGTGCCAGTATTTATGTTTTGTGTTTCATTGAGGTAAATTTTATTCACGGTAATTATATTTTAACTTCACTGTAATTGTATTTCAATTTTATTCAATCGAATAACTATATTTTATTGAATTTTAATCGAATCATTTTTGTCTAATTTCGATCGTCACAAATTTCACTGAAGTAGTAATGATCCATATCAGCAACTAAGGATTATATGTTATTACTATCATTTATAAATTGAACGTAATTACTTTAATTGAAATCAAATTTAAGTGTGATTATCTGATTGAAATGATATTAATATGTAGTTATTCAATTAAACAAACCTAATTACAACTAATTAATTGACATCAAAATGAAATGATAAAAACTACATAACTATGTCAATAGTGGAGTTATGATGTTTCAAAAGGAGAGTTAAAAATCCTTTTTCTTTTTTTTCTTTTTTTTGAAGAAATTTTGATTCAATCATATAACACTACATCATGTTTATGTAAATCGTTATTTACATATAGTATAACTGTAATTTTTTTTTTTTACCAATTGTTACAACTAAGGTAAAGAGTTTAGTGATTGATAAATTTCCATCCCCACTTAAAATAAAATAAAATATAAACGTATATATTATATTTGAAATTAAATTCTATCAACGAACCGGTTTTACTAGAAATTGACCACGAGTTACCAATTTTTCAGGTCTCTCTTTCTTTCTTTTCCTAAAAAAAAGTAAGAAAAATATTACGAGTATATCTTAAATAGCATTGTCTAAAACTATAGAACATTCAATGATATGGTTAAACAAGAGATGGTTAAACGAATTATTGAAGCTAATAGCGATCGTCATTTCAAATCTCATGATTATCTATTCATTAAAAATTGTACACATATAAAATACGAGTAATGATGATTGAACAGTTTCAAAGACATGAAAAAAAAAACGGACTGACTTGACATAACCTCTTTAGGTGTTTTTTTTTCAAATCGTTCAATTATGTGTCGACACGTTTTCCTTATTTGTTTTTTTCTTTTTTTTTTTTGGAGTCAGTGTAGCATTATTGATAAAATATATTTCTCTTGCAAGCGACTGACTATATCGAGGACAGTGTGACCTCTCCTTTCACTAATCAACTGATTGGAATCTATGCCCAGAAATGAAAAAGTTAACTACTTGTCAAAAGGAAAGTATTGATTCCATTTCCTCATGGTACTTTATAATGTATTAAAAATATATTAATTTTATTTTTATGAGTATGGTTAATTATGTAAATAGCATAAATTTTTCATAGGGCCGTGACACTTGAACCACCCGCAATTAAGGGCTCACATTTTTGGTTATTTCTTCTTGTCCTTCATCATTATAAAGGCACAACTATTAAAGTATACATTTTGTGGGCATTATAATTCATTAGATAAAATTTAGAACTTGATTCGCATAGTTATCCTATTTAAAATACGTTTTTCTTACTTCTATATAACGCTTATTTTGATGGAAAACTGGGAAGTACTGTTTTTAGATATATTTAAATAAGTTACTCTTGTTACTTGTAAAAGTCATTAAAAAGTATACTTTAAAGATAATTAACTTAATTATTTTGAACTAGAAGACAATTTTTTTAATTTATAACTTACCATTATACTTATTAATAAATGTTTTATGCTTGGCCTAACCTGCACCATAGTTAATTATTTTTGTTCATTCTTCAAGAGACTGGAAAGATAACACATTTAATTGTCCTTTTGCAATACAAAGAGCTTTCTCAAGAATCTCAAGAATATTTGCTACTACTATATTGTCGCTACTCTTATATAAATTAAGTACCCTCTTACATGATCATGGCATGTGATTCATTACTCGTGCTTAAATAATGTTACTGTATATATACAGTTATGTAATGATTTACATATAAGTAAAGTGTCAAAAAGAAAGTGAGAAATTTTTTATTTTTATTTTTAATTTGGTTGAAGAATTTTTGACCTGATTATATTTCATCATATTATGTGTATGTAAATCATTATATAAATATATTAGCACCAAACCCACCGCATCGATGATAAATGTCAAATAATTGTAAAATTTACTATCAGCACCAAACCTATTTCGCTACACTTCATAAATGATTAACATGGCTTCAAAAGAAACTTTAATAGAAAAATATTATAGGAGGTTACCGAATTTATATTTTTATCTTATGCGCTCACTCAACTTCTATTTATCTCAGTTTAATTACTTAACTTACACTTTTATTAGACAATTCCATCAGTAATCGTGATTAGGGGGTGCTTAAATGAACCGGAATCAATTGAACCAAACCAGAAACAAAAAATAAACATAATTTGTACCAACAACTTTATTGGATTCATTTTTGAGTTGTTCTGCATATACAGTGTAGGGCTTCAAAGAACCCCCTCCGACGCTCACATAACGCACGACCCACCTCAATAAAAAAATTACCCACCCCACATATGTGAATTGTCGGTGGGGGTTCACTCCCACTCTGTACATGCAGAACAACTCTTCTTTTTTTGATTGTATAGTGTATACTATAGTGTCTGTTGTTTAATTTGTACTTGTATGGAGACATGCACATATCGTCCTAGTTGAATTGTACACTCACAACTATTGTACGCACACATATGTATACAAATCTCCTACCAATTACGGGCAGGAGATATTTTACCCACGATTTATGTGATAACATTGAATTGTCAAAAATTATATGCTTAATCACATATATGACATTGCTATATCTATGGCGGACATGTTTTTTCTACCCATCATGGGTATGAGATTATTTCTACATATGTATATATTTAGCTTTTATTTGGTTCAACTACAAAAGTTGATTAATATTTAATTTTAATTACACATTTATAATGTCAATAACTTTTTAACTACACATTCTATAAATATTTATCAAAATATGTTGAAAACCTAATATTAATATAGATCTCCAAATACAAAAACACAGATATAACAGAATATGCCAAAAATCTCTACTAATTTAAACCAATAGGCATCAAAATTTCTTTAATTTTAGGCTCAATAAATTGTACATGTCTGTATCATCAAAGGGTCACCGAACAAACTCAAAACCCTCACCAAACCAGACACAAGTGGAATTACTTCAATGGCTAGAAGAACCCATACCACACCAATCAACCTACTCACAAAGAGATCGCACAGACTCATTTTTCACCCAGAAAAAGAGTTCAATTACACACAGAAGTCGAAGATGATTGAAAAAAAGAATGAAGAGGAAGGGTTCAACAGAATCTTCTAGACCAAGAGCCGATCCACAGAAGAATAACCTAATTCCCATGAGGCAACAGGAAATTTAGTATTCATACTGACAGCACGAACCAATAATCTGAAACGAATCCAATAGACCAGAGCAACTGACACTCTCTCCATTCAAAACAATACTAAAAGCGTGCTATGAATATGCGAGTTATCCGACTCGTTTCGGTTTGGGTTGTGGACCATCTCAATCAGGTTATTGGGCAATTGTGTGTAGAGGCTGAAAGGCCATTTCATCATCACCTAATGTTGAACTAAACTTAGCATCACAACCCAACACCTAATTTATTATCTAAACCAAACCAAGGGCTTAAATAACTGCTGCAATATTGAATTTGATAACAGGTTTGGCTAATGTACGTAAACTGTTTGTAATCGATAATCACTTTTTAATATTTTCTAGGACTCATAATTACTATTCATTTATACACCATTTACTTTTATTTAAATCGATTATAAACATCTCCTAATAATGTTGCACTGTAGTGTAGTGATTCAAAAAATAAAGAGAAGAAGAATGTGTGTTGTGTAATATTCCAATGTACAAGGGGAGTGACTTCCATTTATGTTTACTCCTTCAAAAATAGATATGTTATATTACATATTTGTTCACACTTATTTCTATTTATTTATAATTTAAATCGATAAGACGATTATAAACACATTCCAAACATATTGCATTATGATGTAGTGATAAAAAGAAAACTGTTGAGCTACATGTACATAATGATTTACATAATGGTTCAAATACACATGATATGGTGAAATATGATTGGATCATAAATTTCTTCAACCAAATAAAAAAATTTTCAACTATCTTTTTTATACATCATCTATATGTAAATCATTATATAACTCATTGTGTACAGATAGCATTATTCAAAAGCAAAAAAGAAGAATGTGTGTTGTGTGATTTTCCAATGTTCAAGGTACTTCCATTTACCCCTTCAAAAATATATTTGTTACAATCGATTAGACTATAAAAAGTATGATTATAAAAAGATATATGGATAAAATTTGTAGTCCGGTGTAGTGGATTTTCAATGCAATTGTAAATCGCTTTAAAAATAGAAAAATGGATGTATTTAAAAAAAAAAAAAAAAAATCCCTACAATGCAAGCTGGCAGGGATTCCGTCAAGTTGATGTGGCAATAAAAAATGACAATGACTAGAGATGCATCTAGACGCAACTTTAACAAAATCTAAACATTTATATTTATCTCTTTCTCCACTTTGGAATTTTTTTTTTTTTTTGGCCTTTTCATAGTAAATAAATTTGAAATATACATAGAACATATTTGAATAAAATTTGAACTTGATCTTCTATTCATTACACATCAGTGTCACTTGAACAAAAAAAATATTTCTATTTTCATGATACATAGGCAATGATATGTAAAAATGCATAGAAAAAAAAAAAAATTCTTAGCATAGACGGCATTTGTTTGGATCGACCTATGCCCCTACCACCCCACCCCAACAATTCAGCCTATGTTTGAGCTCCGATATATGAATTTTTTTTTCTCAAATTCATTTTCAACCACACATTTTCCTAATAAAATAATTTTACAAGTAAGTTTATTTTTTTCTACTTTTTAATCACACATCTTTCAAAATATCACTACTACAAAATTTATTTTTCAAAAAGAAAAAAAAATGAAATTCAAAGAAACCTCAATATGATACGGGGAGATTTGACTCTCTAGGCCTACAGTCGCTAAGGACGGACCTGCGCTTTGCAAAAGTGGACTGTGGGTTTGTTTGAGCCTTATTTTGTGTAAAATGCATTTTAAAATATTATATTGATGGACAATGTATGGTTAAAAATGAAGAAAACGTCTTTTGGTTGCCTGTAATATTATTTTATTGAAAAAATTTGTAGTTGAAAAGAAGAGAAAAAAATGTATTTAGAAAAAAAATAAGGATCGAACAAGGGCTATATTCTCACCCCCAAAATAAATTAATTCGTAAACTTCATTTTTTTCCTTTTTTTTAATTAATAAACCTTGCCTAAAACATTTTAACCCACTGTAAAATCTTTATTCAGCACAATTTTACATTTTAGCCTACTCTAAAATTTATTTCTACGTCTGCACGGACCAATCCTTGCAGACTTTGTTTAAAGTTTTAAAATATTAACTAAAAAAAAAAAAAAAAACTGTTGAAATACCTGTAGCTTTATAATAAGAATTTCTATGTGGGCCGGTTAATAGAAACACTGTGTTCTATTAAGATGGGCCTATATGATCTTCTGTTGGGCCCATATAAATTCTCCTGACATCTACTCTGTCCATTTGTACATAAACAATAATTCCTTGAGTAATTATTGATGAACATGTGGTAGGAAATTTGGTGAATTTATTTCTACCCGAAAAAATCAATACAAATAAATTTTCCCGAACTATAATTTTAAAGAAAATTTTAAAAATATTACGTAGACATAATAGTTTGGCGATGCTTAAAAAGTTGATTTATCGGCAAATAAGTAATTCTAAATAAATAATATTTTAATAATTAATGTTAAAAATAAGTAAATTATTTACTAGTAAGTTACAGAGCAATCTTGCTATCTGCCATACCAATTGGAGAGAGCATATATCAGGCATAGTTTTCTTTTCCTTTTTTCTCTAGGAGGGTTTCTTTTTGTTTTCATTTTCATTTTACTTACCTCACTCTTTCCTTTCATTTTAATTTTCACTTTTTTTTTCATTTTTTATATTCATTTATTTTTACTGAGTGATAGGTGTTAATGTATAAATTTTACATCGATTAAATATCAAAATATAAATCAACGTATAATGATTTGAGCTACTGCTCTTAATAATGAACATTTTAATATGGACCCCAACTTTTTATATGATTCCTATTAAGTTCAAACGAACAATTCGTCTTGTTAAGACTTAAATGAGCACATGAATTTTAAAATTGTTGTTCTCAAACGAGTTATCATTTTGCAGGATCATGTTAATGGATAAAAATCTTATATTGATTAAATACCTAGTATTATAATATCCATTATAGATATCTATTAAAATATCGATCATTAGATCTGTTATACTTTATAGTAACGAGTGCGTTTTATTAAATGACAAAGTATCCATTAGATGCAAGCAGCAGAAATAAAAGTATTGAAGTGTGTGTGTGTGTGTGTGGTCATATAAAATGAAAATTTGAAAAAGACATAGTCATTATAAATAACAAATTGATATTTTTCTTTGAAAATACTTTTTAAAGACACCAAATTAGAAAAAAAAGAAAAAAAAAAAAAGAGTGTTGCTATCATCTTGTCACCGCTCCATAAAAAAAGATGCACACATTTTGTATATTAATCAGCATTCATCAAATAAAGATGCCACTCATTCCAACAAATTGGCTGGGTCTGTAAATAATGGATTCTACACACACATCTATACATACAAATGTATATTTATATAGATGTACAAAACTTCGGACTTAAAGGCTAAAGCTAGAATTGCCAAAATGATCGATTTAACATGACATGACATGACCCGTATTTGGGCCAGTTGAGGCAGGCAATTGCATGATTGTGTCCATACATATAGATAAGATTAGAGGTGTCGAATGGATCGATTGAACATGACACGGCACAACCCATATTTGGGCCGGGCCATCGACCTTGCATGATTGTGTACATGTTCTTGGTTGATTCTGTGTGCTTTTGTCCTTGAGTATTATGTGAATTATTATGTTGGGCAAGAGAGAAATGATAGCAGTCAATGAGCACTATAATTTGACGGGGAGCTGATATATTCTATACTCAAGTTTTTATATATTCTTCCTTTATTTCTTGACTTGTTGGCCATTGTGTGCACGTGTTTGGCGTTTATTCCTTGCACGCAATTAAGATTTATTTCAATATTGCATTACTTAATTTGATTTCAATCCCAGTAAATCAATAATTTTGTGATTCTGTAGATTAATCCGTACTTCATTCAATTTTATTGAAGATTGGCGTGGAAAAGATAAGCGATCAAAATTAGTTGAACTTGTAGTAAAATAAATATAAAATTACAGCGCCAATCTGTCGATTCTGAGTTGTATCGGTCGGTTTTGGATCTTAATTGGTCAATTTTCTATTAAGTTTAGTGGAATTTTAATATTTGGTTTTTGGCATTATTTAGACTTGATTTCGATTAAACCAGCTGCTCTTTCGACTTTATATCTTCTGTCTTGAAAAATCTTATTGGCTAACTTGTTGGGACACAAGTTTGAGTAGCTTTTAGTTAGTTTGTGGTTACTTATACTTGATTTTGGCCATCTCTTTGATCTCTAATGATGACTTAAATTAGCACTTTAGTGATGGCTGTAATTTTTTATAAGTAGTTGCAGGCAATAAATGAAATAAGTAACTAATTTTTAACTAGAAAATTGACAAACACTATAATTGAACAACTTTTAAGCCAAGCAGACAAATCTAGCTTTAATCTTCTTTATGAGTATATGTGAACCTTAAGGCTAAAGCATAGACAAAAGAGCAAATATTTTATTGGCCACTAATGTTGAAGTTAAATTCATTCCTTCTATTTCACTTTACCTAATAACTTTGTTAAATAATCCTCCGTTAAATATAGAGTTCAATGATAAGTGCACGTCTCTTCTACCATTGTATACTAATAACTGTATTTTGTACACTTATTTAGGTTTTTAAACTTTATTATTTATTGTTGAGCAAATATTGATCTAATTTAGTGTAAATGTGTTAATTATAGAAAAAATCTTGACTTGAACGTAATTGGCGTAAGGCATTTTTTAGCTTAATTGGGATTGATTTGAAACAATTGAAGATCAACCTGATTGCATATGATTAATTGGGAGTATTAATGGACCAATTGAAAAAGATTCACAAGTTTTGGGAGCTAGATTCAACATTTGAAAAGTTCAAGGCTTAATTGTAAACTTTCGGAACTTGCAAACGAATCAATTATGAATGATTGTAAGAAAAATGTGGATCAAAATATAAAAAATAAAGATGAAGGACCCATGTTACAAGTAAGGAAGGACTCGAACTACGTAGACGAGAAATTTAGGGACCAAAGTGATATAAGGAAGAAACCTTGTCCCTTGTGATTGCAAGGGCACAAAATTTGTTAACAGCAAGCAAATCGCTTGGCATGTGTGATCACAGGCCAATGCTGTGTGCCATCATACAAGCTATTCGGGAAAGATTTATTCTCTTTCCTTGTTCGATACAATATATTCATGGAAAGGATTTAAGGCACGAGTTTTGAATTAGTTTTAGGGGCTATAAATATTTACTTTCATCTTCAATTAAAGGGAGAGCTTGTACGTAAAAGAACAGATATAAAGGAGAGAGCTGTAGAGGAAGCCATCGAAAGAAAATTCACATTTCTTGCAAGTTTTAATGAATCTTTGGTGCAAAACACAATCTGACATATTTTCATACATTTTTGCTTGCGTTGAAGAAGAAGAAGAAGATGTCAACGAGATAATTCAATAACCACTTAACGGATTCAAAATTCAAGATTGTTTCCATCCATCTTCCCATTCTTTAGTTCTGGGTGGTGTTGTCCAAATCATTTTTTTATTAATAAGATGATCGACCAGTTGTATAGATTCTAGAATAACGATGAACTCCATATTTTGATGTTTTTATATGAATTTCAAAATTTTGAACTAAAATGTTTGTTTGGTTTGAATTCAAGATTGTTTTTCCATCTTTCTTCCCAATCTTCAATTAAAGGGAGAGCTTGTATGTAAAAGAACATATACATCTTGAGAGCTCTAGAGGAAGTCATTGATAGAAAATTCATATTTCTTACAAGTTTTAAAGAAGCTTTGATAAAAATAAATAAATAAACACATCTGGACATCATAAATCTTTGCTTGTGTTAAAGAAGAAGAAGAAGAAGAAGAAGATATCAATGAGATAATTCAATAAAAGGGATTCAAAATTCAAGATTGCTTCCATCCATCTTCCCATTCTTTAGTTCTGGGTGGTGTTGTCCAAATCATTTTTTTATTAATAAGATGATCGACCAGTTGTATAGATTCTAGAATAACGATGAACTCCATATTTTGATGTTTTTATATGAATTTCAAAATTTTGAACTAAAATGTTTGTTTGGTTTGAATTCAAGATTGTTTTTCCATCTTTCTTCCCAATCTTCAATTAAAGGGAGAGCTTGTATGTAAAAGAACATATACATCTTATAAATAAGAGAGCTCTAGAGGAAGTCATTGATAGAAAATTCATATTTTTTACTAGTTTTAAAGAAGCTTTGATAAAAATAAATAAATAAACACATCTGGACATCATAAATCTTTGCTTGTGTTAAAGAAGAAGAAGAATAAGAAGAAGATATGAATGAGATAATTCAAGAACCACTAAAGGGATTTAGAATTCAAGATTATTTTCCATCTTCTTCTCAATTGTATCTATCCAAATCGTATTTTTTAATTAATATAATGCTGACTAGTTGTATAGATGCCAAAATAATGATGAATCCTATGTTTTGATGTTTTTATATAAATTTCAAAATTTTGAACTCAATTGTTTGTTTGGTTTGAGTGCTAGTTATAATTTAATTCTTTCAAATAATTGATCACTAATTGAATTGAAATGTGATTTCTAGTCATTTAGAAGACAGAATAGCATTTGGTAACAAACATTATACAGTTTTTATAGACGTTAGGGATAATTATATAAGTTTCGCATGATATCATTAAATGCTCTTATTATTTATTGTCTCTTCATATGTTTGTATTCGGTATACGGATATTTCAGATCATATGCGAGAATATGTTTAATTCTAATAGGAAGAGATTATTATACAAGATATGAACATTGACCTTTAAGTTCAAATAGATTTTGTCATGGACTCATATTAAGATGGAAGAATATAGGTGGAGGGATCTGGGGTCCTAATGCTTACAATACTTGAGTTTCATAAACACTTTACTACCATTTAATTAGTTAGATTGACTAGATTGGTTAGTTGGTTTAGAATGTTAATATAAATAATCCATATTATAATTGTGTCATTGTGTTTTACAATTAGAGTAATGCTAATTGAAAACTAAATTAGATATTTAGTCTTCGAGAGATCGATACTTGAACTGAAAACCACTTTACTTGTTAATATACCGTTCACTTGCGAGCTCAACAAGTTTTTCTTGCTTATCGGGTAATAGAAATCAAAATCAATAAAACATGCCTGATGCAACAATGAATAGTCTTTATTTATTTTTATTTTTTTCCTTCCCGAGCTTAGGAGTTGGAGTTAAGAGGGGAGGTGGAGGTATTAAGGATTAAATAATCAATATTATAAAGTTCTTGCATTCTTCACAGTCAAAATGAGCTATGGACTATGTTGAATTCTATTCTTACGTGATCTGAATTAAACATTGTCATTTCTTATGTAGGTTGTATGCTATATTAAATAGTTTTTAATCTAATCAATGAGGATTGATGTGTCCAATATTTATTTATATTTTGTTTTACTTCAACACAGTAAATATTAAGATTTGTTGTTTCATCTTAAAATGTTAACATGTCAAGAGGAGTAGTTTGAGTCTTCATATGTTGGTTTCTATTTCAATACTTGATTGGTGTGGATTATCCATTAACATGTTTCCGCAAATTGGAGGCTCGCTTGAGCAACCATTTATCGAAATCTTTATGCTCATTTGAATCTGTTAATGTGTAATGTGTTTTTAGTAGAAAAGTCAAAGAAAATTGTAAAACAAGTGAGGGCTAAAAATATAATTTGTAGTATATTTCTAAGTTTGTATAAGTGGCAAAAAATATGCCCTAAGTTGTGTGATGCAATTGTGAAAGAAAATGTTGGAAAGAAAGAAAACTTCTCCATTTCTCTCGTTTTTCCCTTGTTTCGTCTTTTTTCTCAAGGAGAAATCTGCTTTAGCATTTATTTCCCATGTATTCCCGTGTTTCATTTAGCTGAAATTGTATTGTACCAATTTCATATGAGTGAAACATGTGATATGGGAGCAAGGGTTTCCTTTCATTTCATTTGCAGCTGAGATTTCGAAGCAAGGGCTTAAAGAAAAATGGCTTTTGTAGAAAACAAGACGGCAAGCACAAGCGATTCATTTGTTCCGATTTTTTATGGGCAAAACTATGATTTTTAGTGTGTGAAGATGAAGACATCATTTCATGCAGTGAATCTATGGGATATGGTCAAAAGTGGCTTCAAGGAACCTGAAAATGAAACAGGGTTATCGGATGCCAAGAAGAAGGAACTTAAAGAATGTAGACAGATTTGTAAATTCTCTTTCATTGCTACATAAAGCTGTGGCTGATTCAATTTTTCCAAGAATAATGATGGCAAACAAA